>CAJQZJ010037524.1:60639-74737 GCA_907164525.1 Lophiomys imhausi | reverse complement strand
TTCTGACAATTCTGGATAAAGCAACATTATATCCTGAAAGATTGATATGAATTTCAAAATTACAGTTATGAAGTAGCAATGAAAGTAATTTTTATGGTTGGGCATCAACACAACATGAGGAACTATATTAAATGATCACACAGCATTTCAAGTCATCACTAATCAAGTGTTTTCTGAAATCACCACAAATACATATAAGGAGATCTGATAGAAAAGCAGTGCTACTTGCCTGCCAGTCTTTATTCTTTAGGGTGATTATGTCTGTCTGCTGCTGCTGCTGATGCCATTCTTGGAGAATATCAAAATCCAGATTCTTCAGACTCCGCATGGATTAAAGGCCAGCAACCCTGTAGAAATCCTCCAGATTATGAATCCTGAACACAGTTCATTAACTGAGCCACTATAAGATCTTTTAGAAACAACCCAGCAAAAACCCCTTTATTGGTTTGTAGACATTCTAGTAAATTCACTTTAATAAATAGTTATGTATTATATTGGCTATGGTCTTCGAGAAATCATTGGATAAGACATTCCTATACTATGTTTTATCTGTTTAGGAGGAATGACAACCATGGACTGTTAAGTATCAAATCACCAAGAAAGTATCTGAGAATAGTGAAAATGCAAACAACAGGGGAAGGAAATATCAAGTGGTTTGGGGAAAAGTGTCAGTATGTCTCTCAGACAAATGCCTTGAAGCACCGAATGCCGTAATTTGTCCCAGGAGTCTCATTTTGAAAAACAAAAATCCCACTGATTATGACAAACTAATATCCTGAAGATCTACCTAAATGGAATAAAACTATTTTAGGAAATTAGTATCCCATTAAGATACCCTTTATTGGGGGATATGCTCCTCCTTCATCAACTTGTTAGTAATAAATTGCCATGCCTCTTTTTACCCCTAATCCAACGATGAGCTTCTCCACCTGCAAGAGTCTGTATTATACACTGACATAAGGGGCTCACTTTTCTCAGTGACAAAAAGACACAGAATAGCAAAATATATAACTAACTACTGGAAGGTGGAATCAAATATTTGATTCAATACTGACTTTACAACTTCCCTGTACAACCATACTGAGTATGGTTTCTACTTGAAACTTGAAGTTGTTGTTTATTTCTTGGCTCTCCTGCTTCCAGATACTCCTTCTCTTAAGAGAAATACCTAATAAATTAAAACTGATATGTTCAAGACTCTGCCTTTCAAGAATCCCACCTGAAGCATCTTTAGTATATTATATTTCTAAAGTCCTCCAGACTACATCAATATATTATAACTAAAAAATATTCTAGAATTTTGTATGCCTTAACAATGGATAACATTGGAAGCACATTGTTAATATACCAATACAGGTGGGACACCCTACTCAAATTTTTATATTACACATATATTCATATTAAGTATATAGTTTTGATTTGTTTTCACTATTATGTAATGTTTTTCATAAATATATTAAAATGTAGTATACATTTTTTATAGAAAACAGTATTTTGTTGGAAATATATTGATGACTTCTAGTTTTCTAATACAATGTGATGGATATTCTTATATTTATCTCGATATACAAATATGAAACTTTCCTCCAGTGAAAACACAGAGGTGAATGATCATGTCATAATGGATATTAAACATCTTAGATGCATGATGCAATTCTAAATTATTTTTAAAACTGATTAGAATAATCAAACTCTTAAGAATTAGAAAATATTCATTCTTTCACATAATTGGCAATTCTTAGTATTAGTGTAACTTTAACATCAGAAATATGCCAATTTAGAGTATATGAAACTGTATTTCATAGTTTTATTTCCAATTTCCATGGTTATTAATGAGCTTTTGGTAATTTTATACTTATTAATATCACTCACATTTGTCATCTTTTGGCTATTTTTGAAATATTTATTTTTATTTCATTTCCTGTTTAATCATTTACATATTCTCTGCTGATGCCAAGTGATGGGGTGGTGTTATGCATTCTTATTGTTAATTAATTGATCCTGGTAGCTGTCTGTTACTTTGTTTTCTAATCATTGTCTATGATTGGTTGAACAAATCCTGAGGCCTGAGATTGGACAAAGACAGAGGTAGGCAGGACTGAGTTGTGGGCTTCTGCAGCAGAGAGGTTCATGGTAGAAAGAGCCTCCAAGACAAGAAGATGTAACAAAACGCCATGGGTTAGAAAAAAGAACCTCATTCCACATGGCCAGGAATATCACATCAGCCTAGCCTGGACAATAGCAGTACAAGGGGACATATGTATATATGGGATCATATTTGTGGAATAAAATTAAGAATTAGCTATGATGGGCTAAGATTGCTCTATCTGGGCCAAAGATTGTTAAAATCCTTCATGTGTGTGTGTCCTCATTTATAATGGTGGGACAGGGATTAACACTACCAATTAATTAACCAATAATATAAATACAAGTACATAACTAATTACTTCTACAAATGGTACCCAATGTGGGCACAAATTGTAGAAAAAAATTAAATTACATTGGGCATGATTTGTAGAAGTCATTAATTAAATTGCTAGTATTTAGGTTATATTTAATTGGTCCGTGGTTGTTAATCCTGATCCTGCCATTATGAATGAGCACATAGAGAACCACATGTATTTTAATGAGCATTGGCCTGGATTGACAAATCTTATCCCATCTAAGCTAGCTCATAATTCTATTACCCAAGTATAACCATATATATACATACATACATACTTGGACTGTTGTTCTCCAAAATAGGCTGATGTTTCAGGCCACATGGAATGACATTCTTTTCGCTATCCCATGTTGTTTGTCCTCCTTGGTGGAGGACTATCCAAAACAGATGAATGTTATAAGTTAACCAATGATGTTCATGGTCCTTCACCATCAGGCACAGTAGGATTAATCTTTGGAAGAATTTGATTAACTTCTCAAGGATTTACTGTGCATCCGGGTATTATAGATGGAGATTGTAAGGAAGAAATTAAAATTATGGTATCATTAAAGAAAGAGATGAAAATTAATGCTGGGGATAGAATTGCTCAGTTGCTATTTTTACCTTACATCAAGGGCAAGGCTGCTCTAATAGAGATAACAGGAACATTTGGGAGTACTGGAAAAACATGTATATTCGCAAACAATAGTGAATGATAAGAGACCAAAATTAAAAATACAAATGAATGGTATGAAATAGAAGGATTTCTTGACACAGGAGCATATTTTACTATCCTCTCACAGGAGTCTTGGAATCCAAAATGGCCACTTCAAAAGGTTACTACACTTTTTATAGGAATTGGTAAATTATCACATGTAAAACAACGTGTCCGATGCCTCAATTGTGTTGGACCAGAAGGAAAAACAGGGAAGTTGAGACTCTATGTGGCTGGTGTATCCACAAATTTCTAGAGAATGGATCTCATAGAACAATGGGGTAATCAAATTACTATTCCTGAAATGCCAGAAATAACAAAAGCAGGTATTATATGGATACTCAACAACAATCACAAGTTGTTTATAATCTCCAAACACAGGACATCCTAGGAGTTGAGTTTATGGATGCTTTTGGGGAAGGTATTGATATGAGTACTCAACAACAATTGCAAGCTACAAGACATTCCAGGTATTGAGTTTCCAAATTTATACTAAGGGCCACTGCTGAAATTCCAACAGCCCTTCATTTGAAATGGGTATCAAATAAACTGGTGTGGCAATGAAAAATTGGAGGTCCCTTAGCAATTGGTAAAAGAACAGCTGAAGGGTTGTTATATAGAAGAGTCCATCAGCCCATGGAATTCTCCTGTGCTCATGGTAGAAAAGAAATTTTTGAAATTGAGAATGATAACAGATTTAAGAGCTGTGAATAGGGTAATTCAACCTATAGGTCCTTTGCAACCTGGTATACTTTACCTTCTCTATTACCATAGTCATGGCCTTTAATAGTTGTTGATTGAAAAGACTGACTTTTTCTCAATTCCATTCCATAAGAATGGTAGAGAAAGGTTTGCTTTCTCTGTACCTACTCTTGATGACAGTAGACCAATCAAGAGGTATCAGTGGAATGTGCTTCCAAAGGATAGGTTGAACAATCAAACTCTGTGTCAGTGTTTTGCAGAAAACCATTAGAAGTAATTTGTAAACAATTTCCTCAGTCTATTATCTACCATTACGTAGATGATATTTTCTTGGCTAATTCTGACATAGTTATATTAGAGAACCTATTTAAGGAAATGTAAAGAACTCTGCCACTAGGGGGGTTAAAAATTGTTCCTGAAAAAAATACAAAGAGGAGATCCTATTAGCTATTTGGTTTATAAAGTAAGTCAAGAGAGAATACGTACACAAATTGTACAGATTCGTAGAGACCAATTGAAAACTATTAATAATTTTCAAAAATTGATGGGAGATATTAATTGGCTGAGGCCTACCCTTGGATTAATGTTTGTTTCAAACATTACAAGGGGATTCAAATCTATACAGACCAAGATGTCTAACTTCTGAAGCAAAGAGGTTTTGGGTAGAAGAAGCCTCCAAGACACGCAGCAAAGAAATGGAAGGAGTATACACAGTATGGGTTAGAGAAAAAATAGTCATTCCACAAGGCCTGGAATATTGGCATATCATGGAGAACAGCAGTCCAGGGACATATATGGGGTATATATGGGGTCATATTTGGGTAAGAGAATTATGAGCTAGCTTAGATGGGCTAAGATTGGTCAATCCAGGCCAAAGCTTGTTAAAATCCATGCATTTTCTATGTGCTCATTTATAATGGCAGGTTAAGGATTAACAACTATAGGCTCATTAAATATAACCTAAATACTAGTAAATAATTTAATTAATGATTTCTACAAATTGATCCCAATGTAATTTAATTAGTTTTTTCTACCACCTAGTCATGATTTCACTCAGTAGAAGCCAAAAGGGGTTTTTGTAGGTTACATTAAATGAGTACTTGTAGTAAATTCTAGGAAAATTTAGAGCCATGAACTTTGGGAATTGGAAAGGATTAGGAAGGTAGTGGCATGGAAATATGAACGAAATCGGGTGTTAGGAAGGGATAATCCAAGGAAAGGGCAGATGAAACCTATATCAAAGCATACAGTTCCATAAATTAATTAAAGCATAATTGGATGGAGAAATGGATAGGAAAATAAAGCGTTGTATAAGGGAGTTAAATGATTAATAAGGGAGTCAAGGATATGAGGAAAAACAGAATAGCATACTAGGTTAAAAAATAACCTACAGATACATGAAAAACACTTTATGGGAATTTACAACTTAGGTGATTCCCAAATATACTTTGAAACAAAAAACTTAAACAGAGGTACCTAGCATGAACCAAGAAATGTACCCCTCCAAGTCCTGGGTTATAAAGTGAAATTCACGGTGTAAAGAATAAGACACCTCACTTTGAAATACTGGCCAGGGAATCCTCGACAGTATACAAAATAACATATATCTTTGTCACTCTCATTTGTTACCCACCACAACTTCATGTTAAATCCCTAATGATAAAGGCACCACACCTTTTAATTAAAGACATAGAACATATCCATCTCAAAATGAATGGAAAATCAGCTTCATGCTGACTAACTTACATACTGCCAGAATATGTTACATAGGGTATTTGGGGATAAAAGTTATCCATGGACTTACCCAGTGCTGGAAACTACATACTATCACACTGACTTGCCAGTTAAGATATGCCCCTGGTTGCTATGGTTATACAAATATTATGAGGTAACAGTCTACTTTCTTAGTGGATTTGAGAACTGATCCATATGAGGGAATTTAATGCTTACTACTGGAATTCTAGTCAAAGGCTCATGGATGGGGAGTTCCTAGGTCATAGGATAGAAACTTCTACTGTAATTTTGTTCAATGGTGATGTTATGAAATTACCAAATAAATGTTTGCATTTAGACAAAGAGATTGCTGTCAACTTTGGTCAAAATAAGTTTTCATTGAATTGGGCAACAATCATCCCAAATACAATTTTCTACTGTACAGAGAATAAGTGATAATGAAAGAAAAATCACAAATGTGGCAACAATGTCAACTTGTAAACCCTCCAGATCTCAGGAAACAGCACATAGCAGGAGGAGGGAACAAGGATATAAGAGATAGAAAGTTAGTTAGAGTGCCATAAAATGCTGTCTTCTGGAAAGGATATGCGTATTATACTCTTGAATTCATAGTAGGTCAAGCACATAAGACATAAGCACAAACATTTATCATGAAAAATGCTTCCAGTGTAGAATTCCTCTGAGAAGTCACACCATATTCACATTTCTATAAATATGTACTCTCTTACCATAGCTGTATTTTTTGTTGTGTTTTGTGTTTGTTTTTGGAAACAGGGTTTCACTGTGTCTATGACTGTTCTGGAACTCACTCTGCACACCCGGCATGCATCTGCCTCCTGAATGCTGGGATTAGAGGCATGCACCACTACCAAGCCCTCATGATAGCTGTATATTTATATCTATGCCATTTCTAAATCTGTATTTTATTGCTTTAAAAATTAGGAAGGAGATCTGGGAAACCAGAATATTCTGGATCTCCTGAAATGGATATTTTTTAAGATTACATTTTAGTCTTTATTTAGTGCATGTAGCCACATGATGCTATCTTTTCCTTGTTGTATTTGCCGGGTAGCACAGGCTGGCCATAATCTCTTTCTTCAGCCTCCTAATTATGGAAAGCTGACTGGGGGCATGCACAGAAATACGTGACATAGCTAACGGCAATATTATTTATTTATTTATTTGTTTGTTTCTTTATTGTTTATTTATTTATTTGTTGCTATAACAACATACTCATATGCCAAACAGCTTCACTAAACTAGCGAAGGCTTTGTAAAAATAGCAAAGAAATGTATCTATCCTTTCTACTGAGAGCAATCTGGGTGAATAAACCAAAATTGTATTTAATACCATTTAAGTTATCTGAATCTTTCAGACTCGGTGTCATAGGAGGAGGACATCAAGTGTTATGGGATGAGGACATGAAAATGCTTTTAAGAAACTTCTCACTTGTTCCCAATGTTCTCATTACAGAGAACCAGTAACATTTCTTTTTTGCCTTTTGTTCTCTAAGTCTAGAGTCTAGAATGCTTAGTGTAAAATGAAGAAAAGGAAAACTGGATTATGAGCAAGTCAAGGTAAAAATGACCCATAGGGAATTCTCAATCATGCTACTATCACCCCATCTCACACTGACACTGTCTCATCTGCAATGAATAAGCATCCAAGCTTAGGTGGGGAAGGAAATCCAGGCAAATCAAGAATTTGACTGCTAATAACATCGACTGACCTCATCCCTGTATGACTGAAAATCAGGAAGGAACTAATTAAAAGGACAGGAAAGCAGAACTATCTAAGCCATTCAGATGAGAAGCAAAGACAAGAGAGAGAGCCATTCCATCCTACACACTGTGACATCCCAGGGACAGAAGAGAAACTCACGGTTCAGTTGTGACTTCTCAAATGGTGTTCAAGGCTGTCAGTGTGATTACTCCATCCTCCCTACAGCCTAGGCCAATCATGGAAAAGTTCTGAGCAGCTCACAGCAAATGGCACCTGTACCTACCTACAAGTTGTTAAATCATCTCATCAGAGTGAATAATGGTGGCATGTGTTAATCCACCACTCCCTATTCCCAAAAGAAAACAAGAGAACAAAAGACTATCACACAGTACCAAACACTCAAGTCACAGGGCTGGAAGTTCCTATGGGTGACTGAGAGAGGAAGAAACAGAGATATAAGAAGTCTTTGTCGATCAACGAAAAAAACAGAACAGGTGATGTATGTGATCAGGATATGAAAATTAAAAGACCCTTTCCCAAAAGGATCAAGGGGAGAGTGAGAGAGGGACAGAGGGACAGAGAGAGATGTCATTCCTAGAAATGGGGGACACAGGCCATTAGTGTCAGCCACCAGAATATACTTCTGCTTGCCAAGCTTCTTTTGTAGGTCTGCTCCAAATACAGCCACTTGCCCATCATAACTGTTCTGGCACTGGATATATGTGAATGAATAAAGACAGGTTAGATAAGAAATTCCCCTCAAGATGTTTCCAAAGTTTCCCATTGTTCCCACTGACCTACCAGCAGGCTCTTAGCTTCCATTAACTCTGTGCTCTGGGAGAAATTCAAGGGCATCAAACAACAGCCACTACCTAAAGCGCATAAACTTTCCAGAACAAGCCTGGAGGAAAAGTGTTGTCATTAGCCAAACTGGAAGTGGCAGGAGTTGGGTTAAGTTCTTAGCACCTGCACTGGGCAACACACAACTGCCTGTAGCACTCACTCCAGGACACCCAACACATGAACACACACACACACACACACACACACACACACACACACACACACACAGAGAGAGAGAGAGAGAGAGAGAGAGAGACATAGATAGAGAGAGAGAATTTAAAACAAGAAAAAATGAATATACTTGTCTCCATCTCCTAAGTGTTATGCCTAAGCTCTGTAAAGATACATGCCATAGCCAGGGGTTTTGGTGCATGCCTTTAATCCCCAGCACTTAGGAGGCAAAGGCAAGTGGATCTCTGAGAGTTCAAGGCCAAACTGGTCTACAAATTGAGTACAGGACAGCCAGAGATAAACAGAATCCCTGTCATAAAAAGAAAAAAAAAACAAAAAAACAAGCCAGTTTTACCAACTGACTTGCTATGTTAATATTCACTATGTTGCTAATATTTACTGAGTAAAAACAAAAAAATGTACATGCTTTAAAAAAAAACATTTTCCCATGTGTTTCTTGATTTATACACAGTGGTTCACATAGTTCAGGCTCCCTGCCTCTTGCTCTGTAGCTAAGGTTGGCCTTAAACTCCTAATGGTCCTGCATCCACCTCATGAGTGCCAAGATCACAGGTGCACACCAACATCCACAATGGTACCCAGTTTTCATTTATTACAAATAGTTTCTATTCACAGAGCTCAGCTGTTACAGGCTACATACTAAACAACTTTTAAGAGATTTCTTTCATCACGTGTCAGTTTCAGCACAGGCAGAAAGACTTCCTAACAAACGGACATCACCACTGAGTACTCACACTCATTCATGTCTGGATGATAAAAAGTAGTTGAGACCCAACGTTGACTAGATATGTCTTTTAGGAATGCAGTTCAGCAAGCCAGTACAACTGAAGCCAGCATCAAATATATAAGACTCACAAGCATCTTGCACCTATCAAATAACATCAAATATCATGCTACTTTGACTGTGGCTGAGCTCGCACATCCATTGTAGCTTTCCCAAAGTTACTTAGTTTAAGGGATATACCACTGCAGAAGCTTTGTTAGTCTCACACATTTGCTGGGATGCACTGTATCTGGCCAACTACATCTACAAATTGCTGTGTTTTTCAACTATTTTTTAAAAGATTTATTTATTTATTTATTTATTTAATGCATAAGTGTGCTCTATCTGCATGTACTCCTGCAGCCAGAAGAGGGCATAAAATCACATTGTGGATGGCTGTGGGCCACCATTTGTTTGCTGGGAATTGAACATGGGACCTTTCGAAAAGCACTACCCAGTGCTCTTAAGTGCTGAGCCATCTCTCCTGCCCCCAAATTGCTGTATTTTGAAGTGCCATAGAATTCTCTTCTTTAGCTCTTCCATCATTACCTTACTTTCTTCAGACAATTTCTCAATGACTGAAGTAAGTGCTCAGGATCTATCTGTCCCTGCTTTCCCCAGTGCAGCAGGTGCTGCCATCCTGACTGCAGAAAAGCATTGTACATGGCCATTCTAAATTCAAAGTCAGTCCCAATGCTTACAGAGCAAGACCTCTTGCAAACTGAGCCATCTTTCCAGCCCCTAGACTACCAGAACCTAGCTTATCACTCTTACATATTAGAGAGAACCTTGTCAGTTATTCCTTTTATAGATTCAAAGAGAACAATAATTATCTAAAATACAACCAAAGGAGTAAACTCAAAATGTAATAAACCAAGAATAAGTGGGCGGTTTGAGAAAAAGCAGTCCTGTGTCACAGAAAGAGATGATGAAGTGGGGATGGAAAGACACAGGTTAAAAGGCAGTGTTTAATCAGGGCATGGGGGCTCACAGCTTTAATAATAGCATGCAGGAGGCAAAGGCAAGTGGACTCTTTTGAGTTTGAGACCAGCCCAGATTATCTAGCAAGTTCCAGACTGACCTGCTGGCTCCTGAGACGGCCCAGATCACAGAGCCAACCTTCCATTTGCTCTAGGTTCCCACTTCCCACCCACCTTCCCCAGGCTTGCCATACCTAGAACTTTGATCTCTATGGGACCTTTCACTCATGCCCTGAACTTCTGTGAAAGAGACAAAGTTGCCACGATCAAATCCATTTTGGGATTCATCCACGCAGATGACAACTCCTGGATTCTCCTGGTTGGGAAAAAAATAGTAAGCTATAGTCACACACAGTGTGGCAAGCTTATAGTCCCACCATGGAAGCTGACGCAGAGGGTTCACCCTGAGTTCAAAGCTAACCATAACTATATTAGTAAGAATGTCTCAAACACACACACACACACACACACACACACACACACACACAACCGACTACTACCACCAAAAAAAAAAAACAACTGCACTGGATTTATAGTCAAGTGCAGGTTGTCAGAAGTTAAGGACACTAACTAGTGGTTATTGGTGTTTAATTTTACTCAGTGATAGGCTACTGACCTATACAGTAACAGATGCCAAGCTCAGCAGGCAGATGGAATCAGGGGAGGGGAAGAAAAGGGGGAAAGAGAAAACAATGGGGATAATGTGAGGGAATAGGAAAAGGAAACCTCAAGGAAAAGAAAAGGCAAGAAACAAAAGGAGGAGAGGCAAAAAGAGGAAAAAAAAGGAGAGGCAGAGAACAGGAAAAGGAAAGGAAAAATAAAAGAACAATTACTGCCTATCTCTGCATGAGAAACTACAGCGCTGGCCTCCTTACTTTGTTGATCATTGAAACCATGGCACTCAGTGGCTGTTCCCCTTTTGAATCAGTAACAATCATTTCCTCTCCAAAGTCACAAAAGAGTTGTCTAGCGAGAGAGGAAAGAGGAGTGGTGCTTTATCCCAAGACCAGTGCCCTCCAGCACTCAAGGATTTGGATCAGACCAGAGGATGCTCATACCACACAAGAAAAATAAAAAGCATTTCAAATCTGGCTGGTGAAGGAGGACATGAAGGCTTAGGAGGCTCTTGGCCTGCATTTGGCAGAAGTTAGGACAAGAAAGTGGCAAGCAGTCCCCCAACTAAGCCTCAAGTGTCTGCTACCACCAGCTTGATTCCATGGCTATGGCAGAATTCCCCCACCTGAAGCTGATGTTCCAAAGGAGTGCTGGTAAGAATCACCACCTGTAAACACCAGCAGGCTCAGGCTTGATTTGGAGGGTGAGAGTAAAACATCTGACATGTCTGAGGGAGAAGGGGAAGAACACAACACCCAGGTGTTCCCAGCTCAATCTTTTTGTCACAGAAACATAAAAGTCTCAATGGGGCTGGAGAGATGGCTCAGCGGTTAAGAGCACTGCCTAGTGCTCTTCCAAAGATTCTCAGTTCAATTCCCAGCAACCACATGGTGGCTCACAACCATCCACAATGTGATCTGGTGCCCTCTTCTGGAACGCAGGTGTACATGCAGATAGAGCACACATATGCATAAATAAATAAAATAAATCTTTTTGAAAAGTCTCAATGGGTGTCCCATGCGAGGGACACAGAGAAAGCTTTAAAAACCACTCTCAAATATAGCAATAATAATAATAATGGAGCCTTACAAACAAGGTCTGAAGACCAGCTAAGTTAATTTATATGTTGAAAATGGACAGCTGGCTACCTACAGCCAAGGTTATATACATTGAGAGGGACAAGTCAGTCAGCTTGGGTTTCCTCTCCTTACACATGACTGTACAAAGGCTTAAGAATTACATATGCAAGGGCTGTGCTACAAATCTCATTGAAGCACAACCCATTTCCAGAAAACAATCTACCCCTCCAGGTAGCTCTAACTCCTACCTACATCTCCTCATTTTCCAGCACAAAACCTGATGCTGCACCAGCGCAACTGACAAGAAAGCTGAAAGAATAAGACAGGAGGCCTGGGGACACTCCAGGGCACCTGAAATCCATTAAGGACTTCCTCAGTTAGGGGTCCAGTGTAGGTGCTCACAGGAACATAACTGTTGAGTTCAGCAAGGCGTGGCTGAGTAATCTCAGTCCGATTGTTGTTAATATCTTCCTCATAAAGGTAGAACTACAAAATGGGTGTAGGAAGACAGGACTGGAACATATGCACTGCACATGCTGAAGCCGAGGCAAGGAGAAGCCAAAAGAGAGTAACCTGGGAAGACAGATCTGCCCACTGCGCAGTGCCCTGGTCATGGAGAGTGACAGCCTTGACCCACCAAGGATGATATCCTTGGCAATTTCCACACCCAGACCCTGCAGGTATGATAACAGTACACTGGAAGTCTGGAGATGTTTCATTGCCTCATGACCTAGTACATACCTATCAGGAAAGAACTCTAGATTAGGGTCTGGCCCACTCTGTGCCTCCCCCCCAACCTCCCATCCCATCCAGGACTACTGACAGCTGATGAGAGTAAAGGCCTTCATCTATGTCTATTGCCTTGTTTTTTGATGTTCCCTAAAGATGAACACAGAGTTCCAGGGGACCTAAAATAGTAATGGGACATATGGAAAGACAGAGGTTCTTTACCACTCCCACCTATTCTTCCCATCCTGACAAGAGTCAGATACTCACCTTGGTTGGCACTTGGGGTACTACAAACACAGCAGAAGAGGTAGAAGACCAATTAGAATTCCCCTTCGGGCCAAGTCAAGAAACTCTGCGTTTCCTGGATAGAACTGAGCTGGACCTCTGAAGAAATAGGCAACATCACAGCTTGAGGCATGTGTGGCATGAACATTCTGCTGGTAACTCCTCATACAGTCTTACATTTATTACTTGTATCTTTACAGATCAGTGGACTCATATCTTACGTTTAACTTAGCCAGCTCTTAAGCAGTCGATATTTTGAGAGTTCACATCCCCACAAATTCATTGAACAGAAACTGGTTAGATCCAAATGTTACCTAGGTCTCTCCCACCAATAAAACAGAACCCCACTTTTGAGACTGGAAGGGGAATTACTAAGTCGCTGACACAATTTGCTTGGGAGACTGATGATAGACTGGCTCTATATTCCTACTATTTCTATCTCCTCTCTTAATTTTAAGAGTTTTACAAGGAAGATACCAAGGGTAATCTGAAGAGGGCACTGAGACATTTGAAACTGAAGGCTACAAAGGTAAGGTGCACCACACTTCTTAAATACAATGTTCAACTCAGTGGGGCTTCTAAGGCCAGGTGACCACAAGAGACAAATAAGACAGTAGAGGTCAGATGCTAGGTCTAACTGTGCACTTACCTAAAACATAGGGATTCCCTCCAGAGTTTTACATGGGGACTCTGGTTCTCTAAACAGGCATCCAAGTTGCAAGAGGGATCTTACAGAAACTGTGGTCAGGCTGGATTTGTTAGGTAGATAATTTGACAGAGATTCAAGGCCACCTGACTCACTTCTTAGTTTGAGAGGCTCCGGGGGAATCCAGGAATAAGTTCTGAAGGAAAATTTGAGCAAATCATCTTTTAGGATATAACTCATAGCCAGAGAGAGTCAACTCCTCTGAGAATGGAGGAACATAATGCAGAGTTTTTGTCTTTTTGTTGTCTAATTTCTATCCTAAGTAAAGTATATTAACATACCAATTAATGAGGCTGGAATTTCACATGCACTTCCTCCCCAGTGACCAAACTGATTTCTGCCCTACACAGGATATTTAGAGGAGCATCTGTTGGTTGCTGCTGGACAAGACAGATACCCAAAACAAGAGGTAAGTTTTATAAAATGTTAGGTCTTGTCGGGGATGAAGATCCAGGTGGTGAAGGATAAGCCTAAGACTCTTTGGAAGGCTCTGTGTATCAGTTTGAGTGTTGGAGGCCCCTGGTTCTCACACTGGCACCTGTTTAAAAAACAAAAGCAACCAGAACACACACACACACACACACACACACACACACACACACACACACACA
>CAJQZJ010037524.1:0-60629 GCA_907164525.1 Lophiomys imhausi | reverse complement strand
ACACACACACACACACACACACACACACACACACACACACACACACAAACACAAACCCACCTGCCCTTCTGTAGATCCTCATCCCATAACAAGGAGATGAAATGTGCTATACAAACGGCTCTGCTTCCCTCCTCTCTACTTTCTAATGAGTCAAAAAGATGACCATTTGACCAGCCATGCCAGGTTCCGCCACATGGCTCCAGAGGCATCCACGACAGCCAGTCTGTGCTGTCCCCCCAGCAGAAAGTACTCAACTGCCATACTCTTCATCACTCCTCTTCCCCAGAGATCCGGACCCAAACCGGTGCAGCCTTCACCTTCATGTCCCTGGGCAGCAGCGCGTTGGGAAACTCCTCCCACAGAAGGCGCGCCCTTCTCCTCAGCCAGGTACCAAGATGGCGCCCTCCCAGCTGGAAGTGGAAAGCGGCCCCCAGTGGGGCACGCCCCCTCAGTTATCATTATGACATACTCAGCCTACAGGAATGAATATGCAAATAGAGGGCGGGGCCTTGTCTCTTGATGGGAGGGTGAGCTCTCTGAGACAACCTAGCTATACACAGACAGGGAGATTGCTCCTCCTGGAAGCATGGCATGACATCACAGCGAAGTGTACTGGAAAATGAGGGCCATGCAGGAATTTCATGAGGACATGAACGCTGAACAGAACATACCAAATGCCTTGGAGGTTTAAATCCTTTGGTAACATGCCAGTGCTGTGGAATTTTTCCTCTACACTCCAGCAAAAAAATTCGTTATGCTGCTCTAAGGACTGCATTCTCTCTCTTCTGTAAAACAGAAAACCTCAGCTATGGGGTCACAAAACTATCTCTGGAGAAGGCTGTGCCTCAACAGTGCCTGAATACCCTGAGGGGAAAAACAGACCCAGGGAAGCAACCAGTATTACTCACTTTTACCTTAGGTCACTGGGCTATTATTCAGTCTCAAGTTCTTGATTACCTAAGCAGTGTCAGTTACGGGTCTCATAGATGTGGGCTTCACTCAACTCAGACATTGGCAACTTACTCCCCAAGATTTGTGCCACCGTTGATATAGCATATTATCTTATAGGCATGACAGTGTTGTAGATCAATGGGTTTGTGGTTGGTTTGGTATTTACCTTTCTGTTCTGGTAGCATGCAGAATACCTTCCTGTGCCAAAGGCATGAACATACAGGGGTGACTGTCATATACAGGCACCAACTCAATTTCTCCAAGTTTAATGAGAAGATTGTGTAGTGTTTGTCTTTAAGCAATGGGCCTTGCTCTCAGTTTGTTAAGAGCAACCAATTGCTTGGAAATAGGCTGGGTTTTGGGGGATACCCCTGAAACCCTTTGGCCAAAACTCAATTGCATGTAACCCAATCAAGATGTTAGAAGCTCTATTTGGTAACTAGAGATGCCTAGTTGAGACTTTTTCTCTTGTATTACTTCATAACTTAATTTAAATTGTCTTCATATGTACATGGTAGTTTGAATATATTTGACCCACATAGGCCTTCATGTGTGTGTGAATTGTCTTCATATGTACATGGTAGTTTGAATATATTTGACCCACATAGGCCTTCGTGTGTGTGTGTGTGTGTGTGTGTGTGTGTGTGTGTGTGTGTGCAAAGAGAGAGAGATGGTAGTTTCTTTCTATTCTTTCTTGAAGTAAAAAAAGTCCTTAAGTTTTTAACTTAAAATCTCCCCCTGGTGAGATGTGATTTTTATTTTGGGAACTCAATCCAAAGGGTCTCCTGAGTTGTCATCCTCTGAATCTGGACACACACACAGAGGCTGGGGACCTGTAGGAGAGTCAGGAGAGCAAGGGATGGGATGGCTAAGTATCTATTCATCAGGGGCCAGTCAGCTCTTTAGCGCTGAAAACCTAGCTGGTGACAGGGTAACAAGTTTCCGGGCCACTGAGAGGCCACCAGCAACAGATGAAAATTGTCTACCAGTCATGGGGTAGAAAAATCCATGATTCCAATAGGACCCTTCTGGGATCGCTTCTCTTGATGAGACAACATCCTAATGGCTAGTGTGCCTTCTAATGGAGGCAGCTGGCTTCGTGCTCACTCCATCTATGAGTGAACTCCCCTCAACTGGACAGAAGAATATATGCTGAGGATGAAAGTATTTTTCTCAGCCTTCCTCTCTGACCCCAACATGCCACGTGTACAGAACCCACTCACATGCATTGACTAAATTTATATCCATATATATTACAGTTGGAAAAAACTTTCCCAAAGAGAAACTCCTGAAGAATCCCAGTGACTCAGGATGTTTACTAATTCCCTCACCCAGAAAACTTCTCTTATAAAATCTTCTAGTGCAATCTTCAATACATCCCTCACCTTCTTCCTCCCCCCCAGCATCAGCCATCCTCTTTGTCCCCACAACCCTAGATCAAGAGGGTGTTCTGGATCTAAGAAGATGTTTTTAAAATTGTAAGGCAAGTTAGTATGAAAGCTGAGTTAGATATAGAACTTTAAACTCATGGAGATGGTTAGATAGTAGACTGTTAAAATCAGGTGCCAAATACATATGGACTGAACATTGGGAATGTATGCTAAGCCACATAACTCTCATAATTGTGGCCTATTTATTTCTGTTGTTTTGTATTGTATTTATTGTTATAAGAGAAAGAACCATTTGTTGGACTGAAAGGGGGAGCTACTGGGGGGAAGAGTTATACCTTAAACTAAAAAAGGGGAAGAGGATGGGTGGTTGAGAGGGAAGAGGATGGAAGGGTGGGAGTGGAGAGGGGAGTAGGGAGGGGATTGTGATTGAGATGTAACTTGAAGAAATAAAAAATAAATTTTGAAAAACAAAATAAAACAAAAACAAAAAAGAAGTGTGTTTTGGTGAAAGGAAGCAAGTTGAGCAGAGAAAAATACAAAATGTGTGGTTCAAGTAAAAGAAGGGTACCAGGAAGTGGATGGAACTAAGTCCTGTGTTTGCAACCATAAACCAATTAACTATAGTAAATGGAATAAAGGCAGTGCTTATCTCAGGACATGATCACACCTAGCCCTTCAATCTTGGAGAGGGAATTAAAGAATGGTTTAGGTTCGTCATGGCAGTATATGCCTTTAGTCCTAGTACTCAGAAGACAGAGGCATACAGATCTCTGAGTTATAGGGAGCCTGGTCTACAGAGAGAATTCCAGTACAGCCTATCTTAGACAATGAAGGAAACAATGGAAAACACTGAGAAAATATCCTCATTAAAAATGATGACATGTACTGTGTGTGGTGGCAGGAGAATTTATACTCATCACTCGAGAGGCAAGTGGTATTTCTGTGAGTTTGAGAAATCTACAGAGTGAGATCTCTCATTGTCTACAACGTGAGTCCACCACATTCAGAGAAGTTAGTAGAAATATCCAGTCTCCAAAAAAAGAAAAATAATGAAAAATAAAAAACAAAATATTCCACAATTGCAACAAACTGCAAAAAAAAACCCAACAAAAACAATAATAAAACAAAACACTAACTTAAGATATAAGCAGAAAAATATTCTCATTAAAAATGTTTACCCACTCTGGGTGTGGTGGCACAGGCCTTTAATCTCAGCACCCAGGAGGCAGAGGCATACGGATCTCTGTGAGTTGCATATCAGCCTGGTCTACAGAGTGAGTCCTGGTCAGCCAGTGCTATATGGAAAATTCCTGTCTCAAAACAAACAAACAAACAAACAAAACTCAATTCCTCTCCAAAAAAACCCCAAAACAAAACAGTGATCTAACATGTAAACCAGAAAATACCCTCATTAAAAATGATAACCTGGATTGTGTGTTGGGAGACTTTAATCTCATCACATGGGAGGCAGAGGCAGGGATCTCTGTGAGTTAGAAGCTAGCCTCTTCTAGAGAATGAGTCCAGGAGAGGCCGACCAGGTACACAGAGAAATCTTGTCTCATAAAAAAATAAAATGAAAACATAAATCCCGCAATTATAAAATACCCCCCCCCAAAAAAAACCCTAAACTAAAATAAGTATAACAGGAAAATATTCTGGTTAAAAATGTTGTCCCTTGGTGGGTTTGTTGACACAGGCCTTTAATCTCAGCTTACAGGTGGCATAGAAAGGCAGATCTGTGTGAGTTCAAAGGCAGTCTGGTCTACAGAGTGAGTCCAGGATAGACAGAAATGTTACCCAGACAAATCCTGTCTCAAAAAACAAAACAAAAGCAAAAAAACCAGAACAAAACAAATAAAAAAATTCCACATATTTAAAAAAAGGAAAAAAAAACAATAAAACCTAACACTGTATTAAGACATGACCGAAGTATTGTCATTAAAAATGATGATTTGCACTGTGAGTGGTGGCAGAACCACTTATTCTCAGTACTCAGGAGTCTGAGCCAGGGGGATCTCAGTGAGTTCGAGGCCAGCCTGGTCTAGAGAGTGAGTCCAGGAGAGACAAAGCTATTACACAGAGAAACCCTGTCTCAAAAAATAACTTTATAAAAATTCCACTCTTGCAAAAAAAAAAATCCAAACACTAAATTAAGATAGAAGGAGGAAAATACTCTCATTAAAAAGGATGACCCACCCTGGGTGTTTGATGACCCAGGCCTTTAATCTGAGCATATAGTTGGCAGAAGAAGCAGATCTCTGTAACTTCGAAGCCAGCCTGGTCTACAGAGTGAGTCCAGGACAGACAAAGCTGTTGCACAGAGAAATCCTGTCTCAAATAAACCCCCCAAAAATCCACACACCCCAAACAAAACCCCAGCACCAAACAATGCACTAACCTGTAACCCAGGAAATACCTTCATTAAAACTGATGACTTGTGGGGGCTGGAGAGATGGCTCAGTGGTTAAGAGCACTGACTACACAGGACCCGGATCAAATCATATGACCCCATTCGTTGCCCTTTGACTCACTCATTGCTTTCAGAGTTTGTCCTGGCTCTTATTTTGTAATCATCATGAAAATGTCAGAATAGCAAACTTTTTTGAAAGTTCAAAGAATTAGTAAAAACACAAGTCGCCCCACCATGGAGGCTGCTATAAAACATGAGCAACCCACGCAAGTGCCACCTAACTCGTCCTTTCTCTCTTAGGTCTACAGTAAAGTCTACACAAGGCTGGTTGATTTCAGCCAGAGGGAAAACTGGATTTTTTTCCCCCAAAAGAAAAATGGTACCCTGGGCTTCAGCTCCGGCCCAATCGGAATCTGGGATTCCGGACGTCAGCGCCCTCACCTCCGCCCAGACTTCGGGGACTCCTAAGTTCCCCCCGGGGAGCCTCAGCGGAGTGCTTCTGCCTCCAGACAGTTTCTGCCGCCCGGTCTGAAGGCCAAGCAGCGGAGGCGGCGGCAGGAGGGCGGGATGAGCGCAGTGAGGACTCTGCGGGTGCCGGGCGTTCAGGGCTACACCGCCTAGTTCTCCCTGTACCTGCTGGGCCGCCTGGCCTGCACCATAGTGGGGCAGCACTAAGGCAACGCGGGTGAGCGCCGGGACGCGCCTCCGGGGCCAGCAGTGGGCGGGAGGGAGGGCGGGCTGGAGAAGGGGGGACCTGCGTCAGCGAGCGCGCGCGGTGCCTCCCGCCGCCGCCAGGGGGCGACAGACGCCGGCCCTTGTTCTTTTTCTCAGCGCTGGGAAGGTGGAGGCGACAGGGTCCTGCCTTCAGAGCCACCCTCAACTGGAAGGTAGGGAGACTCTGACCCTGTCTTGGGGAAAGGCTGGAAAGTACCTTGCTAACTTTTGGTTGCCTCCCGGAAAATGAATGAATTTGCAGAAACACCTAGATTCCCGAGCCGTTTATTTTTCCATTGGCTTTTACTTCATGCCCCATCTGTTGTTTATCCCCTGGAGCAGTGTGTGGCAAGCTGTTGCATAATGTCAGCGATAGGTAGTATTTGTTTTGTTTACCATAAGGAAAAAATTGTGATTTCTGAAAATTAATGATAAACAGCTTACTTTCTTAACTTTTGACCATTAGTGCTTGCACGGTTGGGTTTACAGTTAGGAGGAAGACTGAAATCTTTTATAAAGGTTTCTTTTATGAAGTTGGTATGGTTAGGAATTGTTTTCTAGAGATTTATTTGTTGTGTCTGTTGTGCTCCTGTGTATGTCTGTGAACCATGGCATTCCTGGCACCCGCTAAGGTCAGGGGAGGAGTTTCCAAGAGGCTGTTGGATCTGGTTATGGATGGTTGTCAGCTACCAAGTAGGTGCTGGGACCAGAAACTGGGTCCAGGATAAACGACCAGTGGTTGTAAGGGGTGAGCCATCTCTCTGGCCTCAGAGTTGATATTTGCTCTTCAGTCATGTTTAGTGGAAGTGCTATATAACACCTTGTAGATTAAAAGGTGTTACTGATCACAAAACCTCAAAGGGTAATTATGTTAAGACTAGTTACAATCAATAAGCTTAATAACTAGTCATCTTAACTTGTAAGGTTCAAGTGGAGATTGACTTTGATCAGTTATTAGTGGAGTAGAGAAAGAGACATTAGTCTTTTTGCAAAAATAATTGCTGGCAGATAACTGAAATTAATGTTGTTTTCAACACTTGAACAAACAGTATGTGGTTTTTCCACACACATTTTGTTTTTAAATGCTCCATGTCATATATGTTATACATGAATCAGCAAGGCAGGATCTCGTCTTGGAGGTTCTTAAACCTGAACCTTCTCTTCTGTTTATAAAGACATAGCAGCAGCTTGAAAAGTTTGGCCCCTCACCTGGCCTGCTTTGAGTTAGCACCCTGTTTTCTTTCCCCTGTGTTGGTGTCTGGATTCTGGGCAGGCCTGATGGTAAGTTGAGTATTTAATGACTGATGTATACTTTGCAACATCTAATCCTTTTGTATACATCGTTCCCTTATCCTAAGGGAAATTTATGGTAGTTAAAGCTGGTCCATGGTGGTTAAAGTTCATCCTAGATGTCTCCCAGAATGTTCAGTAACACGATCTAGTTTTTTTTTTTTTCTCTATTTAGGGTCTGGAACTCTATTAGTGTTGGATCAAAATGCCCCAGGACTCCAGATTTTTAGAGGGTAAGCTAATTTTCTTTTCTATTGCTGTGATAAGACAGCATGATCAAGGCAAATCATAAAAGAAAGGGTTTAATTTGGACTTATGATCTTAGAGGGTTAGAGTCCATGACGGCAGAGCCAGGGCGTGGCCACAGGAACATCTGAGACCTCACATCTTGGTCCATAAGTGAGAGGCAGAGAGATGCACGCTGGGAATAGGGCAAGTCTTTTGAAGTCCAAGAGCCTGCCCCCAGTGACACACTTCTTCCAACAATACCGTATTTCCTACTCCTTCCCAAACAGATCTATCAAGTGGGCACTGAGTATTCAGACATATGGGCCTATGGGGGCCATTCTCTTCAAACCACTATGGTGGCTCTTTGTTAAGGGTACAGGTACTCTCAGCCACTACCAAAGTCTTAATACAGTTACTTTTGGAAAATTTGTAAGTAATAGGTTTTGATTTATGATACAAAAGAAAGCTTTGCCTGGACATAATATAGAAATCCTTTTTTCTAATTATGTTCATGCCATGTTTTCAAGCTTGTTAGTTTCCATTTATAAATTATATGTGTTAAACTCAAAACAGCAAGCTAATTAGTGTAACCTGTGACATCCTCTATTAACTTCACTTAAGCAAGACGTAATTCCAGTCTTGTGGGTTACCCAGTGTTTCTCTTCTCTCTGTATACCTACCTTCCATGTTGACTGATGGACTCATAATACTTCTATCAGGGTTAGTCAGAGGCAGAGAAGAGATTCTATTAGAAAGTGAGTATTGTTCATAGCTTAGATGAAGGATCTATGCCACAAGATCTGATGAAAGATTTATGGGAATATTTAAAGTTACTGGTCTCAGTATTTTGAAGTGTTTGTGAGTCACAGGGGACAATCAGCTGCAGGTGTGACAGCATGCCTTTGGTACATAGTGTCATGTTAAAAGAAGTTTGCAAACCTCCTTTTAGTTTAGCTTCCTAATTGTCTACCTGCACTTCCTGGGCCATATTTAAAGCTTTTCTGAACCTGCTTCTCTCATAGTCTTGAAGCTCATATGAGATAATGTGTGTTATAATATGTGAAATAAATAAGAAAACAGCTATAAAATTAAGACTTTTAACCATTTTGTGTTTTCTTTTTTAAATTATTTTTTAATTCTTCAAGTTACATCTCAATCACAATCCCCTCTCTACTCATCCCTCTTGTCCCACCATCCCGTCCTCTTTCCCCACAACCCCCACTTTCTTTTTGTAGTTTAAGGTATATCTTTTCCCCCCAACAGCTCCCCCTTTCAGTTGCAATGTGTATATATGTGTTAGTTGGCTTATTTGAAGTTTTCAATTTAACATTTCATTTGTTCCACTCTGTTTGTTTGCTTGCTTTCGTTCTTGTTTTTAAAGAAAACCTTGCGAGTACATTTAGGACCATATGAACCCTAGATATTTAAAATTACAAGCTTCATGTGCATGTGTGTATATGTGTGTAGGACAGAAGACAACTTTGGCTGTTGTTGTTCTGGCATTGTTCATCACTTTTGGGGGTGTAGGCATGGGGGACATAGTCCTATCACAAAGCCCTGGAATTTGCCAAGTAAGTTTAAGTGGTTGGGCCGTAAGCCTTTAACGACTTTCTGTCTCTGATTCCATGTACTGGGATTAAAAGCATATGTCAGCATGCCCTGATTTTTCCTGGGGACTGAATTTAGGTCCTCATGCTTACACGACAAGCCCTTTACCTCCTGAACATCTCCCTACCCCTAAATTGTATATATTTTTTTTACTTTGACAGAGATTATTGCTTATACAGTAAAATTTAAATGTTTGTATATCTATTTACTGTTCTATATATCATATGGGTCCTTATGTTTTTAGTACTGTCCTGGGTTCCATTCGTCATTGAAAAACTAGTATTTACCCTTCAGAAGTTGAAGAATAAAATACAGAATTAGTGCTGTGGTCTCCTATGAATTCAAATTTCAGACTTTGTACCATGAAATGTTTTAGGAAGCCTGTGAAATTCATTAGTGCTAAGGTTTAAAGGTTGATGGAATATATTCTCTCATCTTGGCCCCAAAGTCAGGTTTATTATTAATCTTAATAAATTGTGATAATGGTTCATACAAATGTTTTTCCTACAGTATTATTTTAACAAACTTAAATTGCTTGTAAATTGGCTATATATACAAAGAAGATGGGATGGTATATTATAAGAACCACAGAGATAGTCATACCTTAATATTCATTTATTACATCAAAAACCACAGCTCTTTATTGCAACATTATTCATTGGCAAAATAAAATTCTGAGAAGAAACTAAATGTCTAAATTTAAGCCATATTTCATAACCATTTTAACCTATGTATAACTGAGTTAAAAGGCATGACATAAGGTATATCTATAAAGGAAAGCCTATTTATTTGTTGTTTGTTTTATGGCATTCTTTTTTGGAGGTACTGGGTCTCATTCTGTAGTACAGGCTGGTGGCATCAAATGTGCTAGTCTCCTTCCTCACTTCTCTTGTATGACAGAATGTCACACCCTCAAGCAAGGCTGGAATCTTGTTCATTGTCACATTTCATGTTTAGAATAATGACTTACATATAGTTGTATTCATTAGGTACATGTAGAATAAATAAACAAAATCATAACTATTTTACCTTTGGATTTTGTATGAATTTAATGAACTAGATCTTAAAAGAAATGGATCAAAAATGAAAGTAGATTTGTTGCAATATTGGAGTGTTAGATGTGCTTAATTGTTTTCTGTAATGTTGCAGCATCAATTCTATAATCTACAAAATTCCTTAAGTTTGCATATCTGGTTATCCTCTACATGCTTATTCTCTAAATGCAGGAAAGGATACTTCAGATTTAGGATTTTACTTTAGAGCATGCATGTCTTAACACATACTCATGAGAAATTCACTTCTTTTAAGTTAGCATGCAATGTAATAGGAATGAAGAATGAATCCAGTCTTCATTACTTTTACATTTCCTTATTGTTCACTCTCTCTCTTTTTTATGTTTATTTATTACTTCAAGTTACATCTCCATCACAGTTACCTCTCCCCACCCTTCCCACCCTCTCCCCCTTCTCCCACCTATCCTACTCTTCCAGAGTGGGGTCCCCCTATATATCAGGCCCCTTCAGTTCAACAGTCATATGAGGGCTGTTCACTCTCTCTTAGTGCATATGATAGAATCTCTATGCCATTGGTACCTTGCCTATTTTGGTTTTTTGGTTTGTTTTGAGACAGGGGTTCTCTGTGTAACTCTGGCTGTCCTGGACTCACTTTGTAGACCAGGCTAAACTTGAACTCACAGAGATCCGCCTGCCTCTGTCTCCCTAGTGCTAGGATTAAAGGTGTGGGCCACCACACCTTGCCTGTTTTGTTGATTGTTGTATGTACAGGGCCTGACTCATGGTAATATTATCAGTGTATTAGAGTCAAGTCAGATGGCAAAGCTAAATACAAGTATGAATCCATGCACAACTTCATTAGCATTAAAGAATATTTCTTTTAAACAGCTTATTTGAACAATTTATCACCCAAACAAATGTACATTTTGATTATTATTGTGTTCTTTTTCAGAGGACATTACAAGTTCTACTGCCTGACCTTGCTGCCAAAGCCATCCCTGCAGCATCTGTTCTCATTCAGACTTTAGGAAAACAATTAAATATCAATCATCGGGAGAGTTTAATAAATAACTTCAAATATATTTTTTCTCATTTGGTTTGTTCTTGTTCCAAAGATGAATTGGAACGTGCCCTTCATTATCTGAAGGTATTTGAATATTAATACATCTTTTATTTAAATTAACAGTATTAGAAAAAACTATTGTTTAAATTGTAATGTAGGAAGAACAGTGAGTAATTTATAGCTTATGCTATAAGAATATGTATAAATATTGTTGTATTAAATAATCATTGTCTTGGGAGGATTCTAAGTAGAATTGTTCTTTGATGTTTTTTATGGTCATTTACTACAATGGGATAGAATAGTCATCCTTTCCTGGATGAGGTTCTTACATTTTATTTTAGTAGTTTTGTGCTGGTTACACTTATAGGTTAGCTGATCAAATACAGATAATTATAGGAAGAGACAACTACCTTTAGCTGTATGCCTGTGCTTAGTTTAGTTACTTACTGCTCTGATTATAATTTGATTATAATTCTTCCTACTTTAAATTATTTAAAATTTTATGGGGCTGGAGAGATAGCTCAGTGATTAACAGCACTTGTTCTCACAAAGGACCTGGGTTCAGTACCAAACACTCACATGCAGATCATATCTTCCTGTAACTACAGGTCCAGGAGTTCTGATGCCCTCTTCTGGCCCCTGTGGCACCAAGCATCCATGTATACATACCTACATACAGCCAAAGCACTCTTATGCATAAAAAGAAAATGAATAAATCTTAAAGTTTTAGTGTGGAAGAGAGAAGGATGCATGGTGCTTGTGGGCCACTGTGCATGAATAACTTTTAGGACTTGTCCCGTTTCATTATGAGTTGAGGCTGTTGGGTTTCCATGTCTTCCTAGTTTTTATGTTTGCAATTATAGCTTAGGCTTCTTTTTTGGTTTACATTAACAACAATGTCTTTGAGAAATATAAGACTATAGGAACAGAAAACCTTTATTTTGTTTTTCTCTTAGAGGACAGTAGATCTCTTATCATGTGAGGACTAATGACTATTAATTGTTTTCCATTCATCTCGAGAACATGAACCTGTTTTTTATAGAGACAGAATGATAACATTTATGGAATACATATTACATATCAAAATTTCTCTGTCAACATACTGTCGGGGTCACTTCAGTTATTTGACAAGATAGAGGTGCAGTACAGCCTATCTCTTATACAAAATACTTGAGATTGTATTTTAGGGTTTTTTTTTGCATTTTGAAATATTTTCATATATATATAATGAGATATCTTGAGGATGAAAGCAAAGTCTAAACACAGAATTCATTCATGTTTCACACACATCTTAACCATGTATACTCCAAAGCTAATTTTACACAATATTTTCAATGTGCCTGCATTTTGACTGGAACTTGTCTTTTAAAGTGAAGTATGAAATTTTCTGCCTCTGGTATTGTAACAGTGTTCAATAGAATTGGTATTTGAGTTTTTAATTAGAAGTATTCAGCAAGTGTTTTGTTTTACAGATGATGAAACTAAGGCAGTGAGAGGTTAGATTAGCTAACTTGTCCAAATCACAGGATAACCTGTAAGTGACAGCTAGAATTTAATCCTGACCAAAAACCTACTATGTGATACTGTCCTTCCTCCCAGTGTCTATGTATCTGTAAATACTGTGTTGCTGGTGTTAAAAGACCTTAGGCAAACATAGGATTCTTCTTTTTTGTTTGTTTGTTTGCTTGTTTTCGAGACAGGGTTTCTCTGTATAACAGCTCTGGATGTCCTCAACTCACTTTGTAGACCAGGCTGGCCTCGAACTCACAGAGATCCGCCTGCCTCTGCCTCCCAAGGGCTGGGATTAAAGGCATGTACCACCACCGCCCGGCTAGGACTTTTCTGTTTTAAATTTTATTTCAAAATTAAGTCTGATTACTGTTCTTCATCATACACAGCCTATTGGAAACCTATGAAGAGAGAACAAAATTAGAATTTTGCCAATTTCCTTTCTTATTTCTATTAATGAGCTATGTCACCTGACTTAGAGCTCTTGATTTACTAATAGCATGTTAAAAGTCAGTATACTTAAATTTGCATGCCAATATGAGGAAAACAATTGTTTTTAATATCTTTAGAATGAAACAGAAATTGAGTTGGGGAGCCTGTTAACACAGGATTTTCAAGGCTTGCACAATGAATTATTGCTGCGTATTGGAGAACATTATCAACATGTTTTCAATGGTTTGTCAATACTTGCCTCATTTGCATCTCATGATGATCCATATCAGGGATCACGAGATATCATAACACCTGAACTGATGGTAAGGAATATGTTAGGTGGTATTTAGGGTTTTGTTTTTTTTTATTTTTCTCTTTTTCTTTAGCTTACTCATGAAGCTGAAGAAACTCCTTTCTCTTATTTTCTAAGCATAGGTATTTCTTTAAATTTTAATTGAAATTTTTCTTTTAGAAAATATTAAGGTTATATGATCACAGATGTTAGCTGCACATATTATCTTTGGAAAAAATGTAGATTTACAGGTGAGTCTTTTTTTTTTTTTTTGAGAAAGGGTTTCTATGTGTAGCCCTGGCTGTCCTGGACTCTCTTTGTAGACCAGGCTGACCTCGAACTCACAGAGATACGCCTGCCTCTGCCTCATGTGTGCTGGGATTAAAGGTATGCGCCACCACTCTGGCTTCCAGGTGATTCTTACAATTTTATTCTCACCCTACCTTATTAGAGAGTGTTTCACTACATAACCCTGGCTGACCTAGAACTCACTTTGTAGACCTGACTGGCCTCAAACTCTCAGAGATCTGCCTACTAGTGCTGGGATTAAAAGTGTGCAACATCACACCTGGCATGATTTTCTTTCACTAGATAAACGTAAACAAGGTTTATTTCTCTTCTATGTATTAGAATGTATTTACAAATTCCCTTCATCTTGTTTCTTCTTAAAACTAATCCTTGACAAAGCAAGCTAAACTGAAACTACTGTTGGAGTAAAGAAAATATATGTTTCCTATTTTGTGTTTTCTACTTTTGTTTGCTTGCTTTTGTTTGTTGGTTCTGAGACAGGGTCTCATAAAAGCCAGGTTTGCATCAAAGTCCCTATATAGTTGAGAATTGCCTTGGCCCCCATGATCTTTCAGCCTCTGGTTCCTGAGTTCTCAGATTATAGGCCTGTGCCAGCACATCCAGCTTTGCTTTTCTCTTTATTTTTCAGCTTTTTTCATTTCATGCTGGAGTGGTTTGTGGTAATGTAAATGGCTCTGCCCTGTCATCATGATCTCATTTGATTCCTTGCTTTGTTATCAGGATTTTGGTGATTGCATTGTTTAAGTTTGAATTCAAACTTTTAAACTTTGAGCTTTGGACTTTGGGTTAGATCCTAGAAGGAAATAAGAGATGACATACCCCCAAATGTTTATCAGAAAATATATTCAGTGAATAGTTTTATTTCTGATGTAATGGACCAAGCTGAAGAAGCCAAAGGGAATGTTAAGGAACCCAGTTTGCAGTACTGGGGATTAAACCTAGAGTTTGTATATGCTAGGCAAGTGTCATAGTGTTACTACTGCTGTGATAAAACACCATAATCACAGAAATTGGGGAGGAAAAGGTTTACTTGGCTTATGGTCCCTCATTATATTTCATCATCTCAGGAAGTCAGGACAGGAAATCAAGCAGGGTAGAAACCCAGAGGCAGGAGGTGATGAAGAGGCCACAGAGGAGTGATGCTCACTGGCTTGCTCATCGTAGCTTGCTCTGCCTGTTTCTTATAGAACCCAGGACCACCAGCCCAGTGATGGCACCACCCACGATCACTAATTAGGAAAATGTCCTACATGCTTGCTTACAGTCTCATTTTTTTTTAATGTTTATTTATTATTCAAGTTACAACTCCATCGTATTGCCCTCTTTCCACCGCTCCCGGTTCCACCCTCCCATTCTCTCATCCCTCTCCCACACAACCCACTCCTCCAATGTGGAGTGTCCCCACATATCATCCCCTCTCAGTTCAACAGTCATATGAGGACACTGGGGTCTTACATGGTAGCACCCAATGGCAAAGTGTCCCATTAATAGGTAACAAAGTCTATGTTCCTGATCCTTTTGGTGTGTTGGTTGTAGGATAGTTATCTTGTACTATATGGCTAAAATCCAATTATAAGTGAGTAGATGCCATGTGCATCTTTCTGAGTCTGGGTTAGCTCACTCAGGATGAGCTTTCTAGTTCCATCCATTTGGTTGCAAATTGCATGATTTCCTTGTTTCTGATAGCTGAGTAGTATTCCATTGTGTAAATATACCACATTTTTTTTTTTATCCATTCATCAGTTGAGGGACATCTGGGTTGTTTCCAGTTTCTAGCAATTACAAATAAGGCTGCTGTGAACATAGTTGAGGATATGTCCTTGTGAATTGGTGAGGAATCATTTAGGTGAATACCCAGAAGTGGTATGGCTAGGTCTCGAGGTAAGGGCTATTCCAAGTTTTCTAATATATTACCAGACTGACCTCCATAGTGGTTGCACAAGCCTGCACTCCCACCAGCAATGGACTAGGGTACCCCTTTCTCCACACCCTCACCAGCATGTGATATCATTTGAGTTTTTGATCTTAGCCATTCTGACAGGTGTGAGATGGAATCTCAGAGTCGTCTTGAGTTGCATTTCTCTGATGATTAAGGATGTTGAGCATTTCTTCAAACGTCTCACTGCCATTAGAGATTCCTCCTTTGTGAATTTTCAGTTTAGCTCTGATTCCCATTTTTTGATTGGGTTATTTGGTTTCTTGGCATTTAATTTCTTGGTTCTTTATAAATTTTGGATATCAGTCCTCTTTCGGATTTGGGGTTGGTGAAGACCTTTTTCCAGTCTGTAGGCTGCCATTTTGTTCTAATGACACTGTCCTGCACCTTCTAGAAGATTTTCAGTTTCATGAGGTCCCATTTATTGATTGTTGGTCTTAGAGCCTGAGCTATTGGTGGTCTGTTCAGGAAGTTGTCACCTGTGCCAATGAGTTCCATGCTTTTCCCCACTTTCTCTTCTATTAGACTTAGTGTGTTGGGCTTTATGTTAAGGTCTTTGATCCATTTGGACTTAAGTTTTATGCAAGGTGAGAAGTATGGGTCTAATTTCATTCTTTTACATGTCGACAACCAGTTAGTCCAGCACCATTTGTTGAAGATGCTGTCCTTTTTCCATTGTACAGTTTTGGCTATGAACATAGTTGAGGATATGTCCTTGTGAATCGGTGAGGAATCATTTAGGTGGAATGATTTGTCAAAAATTAAGTGACCATAGGTGTGTGGGTTCATTTCTGGGACTTCAATTTGATTTCATTGATCCACTGGTCTCCTTCTATACCAGTACCATGCTGTTTTTATTACTATTGCTCTGTAGTATATCTTTTGGGATGGTGATACCGCCAATGTTTTTTATTGTACAGGATTGATTTAGCTATTATTTTTTTTTGGTTTTTTTGCTTTTTGAATTTTTTGAGTTTTTGAGACAGGGTTTCTCTATGTAATAGCCCTGGTTGTCCTGAACTTGCTTTGTAGACCAGGCTGGCCTCGAACTCAAACACAAAGGGATTTGCCTGCCTCTGCCTCCCAAATGCTGGGATTAAAGCCATGTGCCACCACACCTGGCACAACAGCATTTTCTTAACTGAGATTCCCTCCTCTCAGATGACCTTATCTTGTGTCAAGTTGACATCTAGCACAGCAAGTGCCTTGTTACTGAGCTATTTGTGTGTAACCTCAGCCCCCAAATACATCTTCATTACTCTTCCCTACTTGTTTCCCTCAATCTTCCCTGCTTTGGGCATTGATGCTTCGTACCATTGTCTACCCATTTGCTTCAATCAAAACCTGAGAACAATGTATATGCTCTTCAAATTAAATCTGTAAAACCCTATGTGACAGTATGACTTTCTACTCTCCTTTTTTTAGCTCTTTTTGCTGTGTTGGCTGTGTTTGTTTCTTTAAAATGGCAAACTTTCAGATTGTAGTTGTTGGCTTTAGATGGTCTCTGTACTTGTAATAATAATTGCTGGATTTTTTTATTCTTCAGAGATTCCTTATCTGTCCTACTTAAATTCGTGTATCCAATTTCTATCACATGCTCATGTTTATTTTCTGATATCCCTCATCACAACCATATTCATGTGTGAATTTATTTAGTGTCTCCCACTAATTTGCCATGTATATTAATGCCTATCTTATACACATATTACCTAGCATGATAGGATAGAAACACATGTATTTGGTGAATGGCAGATATACATATTCAAAGTACTGGTTGTCTGGATGACAAGAACTTTAAAATTAAAATATTTATGTAGATTTGAGTGCCACCTATACCTACATTTCATTTAAGAACATAAATAAAAACCTTATAATTAGTGAATTGTGGTTTCTTATGCCAAAGTTTAATTTCAATCTAAATCAGAAGTTTACAAAATACATGTTTCAGAGGTGCTGTGATGAAACCCAATACTTCACTAATTAAAAAAATAATGATGATTTTTCTTTTTTAAGTTCATAAACCAAAAGACAAATTGGGGCTTGAAAAATAGATATTTCTTTGTTTGACAAGAATTTCTGTATGCTAGAAAGATATGTAGGAACGTTACCTAAGTCTTCTTCACTGTATACTAGTACAGACTCTTCCTCTTCTACCCTTAGTTGTATGTGTAGCCGTAAGGTAACCTAAATCAGGTTCCTTAACCTTAAGCCATGCTACCTTGGGACATATTTCAATTATCATGCATCACTAGCTCTTTTCTTGATATTTTTCCTGCCTGGTATAGTTCAGTGGTAGAAAGCTGCCTCCTAGTTCTGTAGTAAATCTCCAGTTCAGGGGGAAAGAATATGTATAAAACATACATGTTATTTAAAAAAAATCTAAAATAACCCAGTTGTTCAATTTTACCAATGAAGACTCAGGAGCCAGATGCTGGGTGGAAAACTTGCTAGGTCAGAGAGGCAGAGAAAGCACTCAGCTGATGTTCCTAGTCCACCAATGTCCCAACCAAAAGACCTAAGCTTAAAAGCCCAGAAGAACCTAGAGAAAGAGCCTAGAAGGCGAAAACATAAAAGAAGAAATCTGAAGGACGAAAAACAAACTACAAAGGAGAAAACCTCTGAAGCCACCAAAACTCTTTCTCCACACTGTGTTAAATACACTCAGCTCGATGTCCCTCCTTTCTGTTTAATCCCTGTCAGCTGTTTTCTTGCTCCACATCTGACCTAGGGTTAACTTTACTTAATCCTGTGTACAGAAAGCTCTTGGATTAAAGCTCTTAGATCTGTGCTATACTGTAAGTATTCATTTACAATAAACAGAAAGTTCTTAGATTAAAGGCTGAGCCATCCCATAATGACAAACATATTTTTCAGTTCACAAACTCAGGATTCACAATGTGATCAAATATTCTGTAACACATATAATATCCTTTCTTTAAATCCATAGGCTGATTATTTGCAACCGAAATTGTTGGGCATTCTGGCCTTTTTTAATATGCAGTTACATTGAAGGTAAGAAAATGGTAAGTAGTTGTATTTGAATTCCAAGGGACTAGAATAAAATTCATATTGATTATTGAGGAACGTGAGTTCTGCTTCTAGTAATAAACATTCAAATATAAAAAGTCATGGGACAGCTGGCTGTGGTGGCCTTTAATCAAAGTATTTAGGAGGCAGGGGCAGGTAGGTCTCTGTGAGTTGAAGGCCAGCCAGGTCTATAGAGTGAGTTCCAGGACAGCCAAGGTTACACAAAGAAACCCTGTCCCAAAAAAACAAAAAAAACAAACAAACAAACAAAAAAGTCATGGAACAATCTGGGTGTGGTGACTCACATCTGTAATTGCATTACGTGGAAGACTGTTAGATGAGAGCTTGACACCAGCCTGGGGTACATAGTTCCAAGCAAGCCTTAGCCAAGTGTGAGACTGTCAAAAAAGAAAAGCAACCACCAAATGTTTGATATTTATTACTGAGTATTATATATTTGGTCTTTAAATCTTGTAAAATAGATTGTACCACTTGCAGCTCTTTCACTGATGATGAGAAATAGGAAACCCAACTTAAGCTGGCCTAAAGAATTTCTTGGCTCTGTTACTAAATAGGCAAAGATAATAGAACTTCAGCCACAACTTGATTCTATTTTCAAAGATCATTTCAGTGTCAGTAGTTTTGGTCAGACTCACCCAGGTTAACACTATATTTTTGTTGCTGTAGTGCAGGGTGCCTTTGAATTTGTGGTAGCCCTCCTGCCCCAGCCTCCTGTGTGCTAGGATTATGACAGCCACCTTGCTCAACTAGCTTTGTACTTGTCAGGCAATCATACTGATGTCTGCAGGTCCATGCCATCATGACATCTAGACCAGTGAAAGATGTAAGCCACCAGTAACTGAGAGCTTGAGCATCAATTGCATAATTGAATTTTATTGGTTCACCTGGGTCCAACGTTGGTATCTCTGTTTTTAGTGTGTATGTGTGTTAGCAGGAGTGTGCAAACGTGGTCATGTAGAGGTCAGAAGACAACACGCATAAGTCTGAACACTCCATTATATGGTTCTAGGGCTAGAACTGCGTTGTCAGGCATGGCAGCTAGCCTTTCCCTTGAAAGCCATCTTGCTGGTCCAGTGGCAGCTTTTAGTTCAGTATGCATTCCCCTTCTGTTAACTTTAAGGATCCAAGTGTGCAACAAAATTTAGCTACAAATTCTAACAGGCAATAGTTTCTATTTCAGTGTTAACAAGTAAATTTTCAGTAACGTCTAATTCCATCTATATGGCTTCCCAAACATTTATGCCAAATGAGAGAACGAATGACTTTAAATCTAAGGAAAGTGGAGTTCATGTTATAAGTCCTAAAGAGCTTCCATGTTTTGGAACATGCACTGACTGGACTTACTTAGCTCAGCTTGACATGAGGATAGTCATCGGAGAGGAGGAACCCTCAATTTAGAAAATAGTTCCATAAGATTGGGCTGTAGGCAAGCCTGCAGGGCATTTTCTTAGCTAGTGATTCTTAAGGGAGGCTCCAGCCATTGTGGGTGGCGCCACACTTGTTGGTGGTCCTGGGTGCTATACGAAAACAGGCTGACCAAAACCCTGATGAGCAAGTGAGTAAGCAGCACTCCTCCATGGCCTCTGCATCAGCTCCTGCCTCTAGGTTCCTGCCATGTTTGAGTTCCTGTCCTGACTTCCTTCAGTGATGAATAGTGATGTGTAAGCTTAAGCCCAATAAACCTCCCCTCCCCAAGTTGCTTTTGGCCGTGGTGTTTCGTCACAGAGATAAGTAGCCCTAACTAAGACAGTATATGCCTAATATTAACCAGAGATTTTCTTTACCAGTTCATTAGAACCCAGAACTATTAATGCAATTCTCATTCTGTTTCTATTCTAAGTATATCCATCAGTCGTCTGTTGTATTAAATTCAGAACATTTTGAGTTTAGTACCATTAAGACCATTATTGGCTATTATGAGGCATTCTGTTTAAATAATATTATAAATAACTTTAAATTCAGTTTATATCTGGATTTATACTAATGATATGAGACATATTTGAAGAAAATTAAAATGTATTGTATCCTTAGTAAATGTCAAGATTTATTGTTTTAGAAGACACTGGATCAAAGGAGCATAACACCTTCAAAGGCAACAAAAATAAGAATGCACCTTGAGTTTTTCAGATTCTTGGTTCTCATGTAAGTTGACCAAAAAGCTGGCTAGCATGTAGTAGACCTTTTGTGTCATGTATACGGATACCTTGACATGTGGGAAGGAAGCACTTCTTCTACCACTTCTCTGCTTCTGGCATCTTGTTCAGAAGGTCTTTTTTAACCACTAATTTCTTTGTAGGCCTTGAATAGTTTGATGTCTTTGATGAAGTTGATGGGACCTAAGTATGTCAGTTCTGTGAGAATGAAAATGATAACCACACTGAGAACTGGCCTCACATTCAAGGATGATTTTCCTGAGTTATGTTGCAGGTAAATGATGGTTGATACATTTTCTTGTATTTCTAGGTAATATTAACTTGAGTTCTTACAGCAGGCTGAACTGGTAGGGACATTTTTTCAATTTAGGTGCTCTCTTCCTAAAGGACTCTAGTTTGTGTCAAGTTGGCATTAAACTAGCTAGCATAGTTTGTCTCTTTGTCAACTTGACATTCAAACACATCATTTATTCCTACCTTTTCTTGTTCATCCCCAAGATGGTATGCTTAATGTTACATATAAAGCATTCTAGCTTTTAAAAGTCCCAGTCTTTAAAATTCAAAACACTTTAAAAGTTCAATTTCCTTAAAACATTTAAGTCTCACTAAAATTTCAAAGTTGCTTAACTGTTTGCTCTTATAAAATAAAAAATAAATAACATACTTTCTTACTGTAAGAGGAAGAACCAGGGCACAGTCACAGTCGGAACAAATCAAAGACAATTCCCAGTGTACTTCACAGTGTAAGTAGCTCAGTGTCCAATGTCATGCTCTTCAAGCTCCAAAGGGCTTAGTCAATCATGCTCCTCTGGCTCTGCCATTTACAACGTGTCATCTAGGCTCAGGCTGACTCCACCTCACAACTGCTGTTGTCCTCATAGTTGTCACATGGTACTGACATCTCTAAAATTCTTAAGCCTGCTGCAAATGGGCTGCATCTTTGCTGGTAGAGTCTCCTAGGCTCTCTTTAGGGAACCTAACTCTGCCACATGGTGCCAGGCCTCAGCTACTTTCCCATCATCCTTCAAAACCCTTACCTCATGGATGTCTTTCATTGCCTAGTTCAGCTGCCAGCATGAGATGTAGCCTTGGCCCCTTTGGGCCACAGTTCCTGTGTGCTATCCCTGAGGAAATATTCCCAGATTTATGGTCCTCAAGGGTGCTGATCATTTTGTTTGTTTGTTTGGGTTTTCTTTGTTGTTTTTCAAGACAGAGTTTCTCTGTGTAATAGTATTTTTTTTAAACCACTGCTGATTTCTCAGTTCCAGCTAACCAGAATCAGTTGACCCTGTTAAGCAAAGGTTTTACCTCAGTGATGTTGTTGGTCTCTTGTTAATTATAGCTGATTCTTCAGTCCCAGCTGAGTAGAATTCCAGATTCTTAATTCAAAATATCAAATGGCCTCAGTGGAGTCCTTGATTCCCTCTCAGGCTTTGTAGGTCAAGTCGGCCTCCTTCATCTGCATTGCTATCAGCATCCTTATCTATCATGCTCCCACAGAACACCAACTACACTCTGAGCACTCCACAGCTTTTCCAGTCCAAAGTTCAATTGCCACCATAGTCCCCAATACCCGTGGTCAGGTCAGTTACAGCAATGATTCACGCCATGATTCTGGTGCCATGTTCCATCTTCATCAGGATTTCTGTTACCGTGGTAAAACAAGAAGGCTTTATTCTGGCTTTTTTTTTTTTTTGAAAAAGCATTTCAAATCTGGCTGGTGGAGGAGGACATGAAGGCTTAGGAGGCTCTTGGCCTACATGTGGCGCTTTTGTTATTTTGCAAAATGGACATCACATACATGCCATATAGCCTTCTAAATATTTCTATTTATACCAAAAATAGTTTGCAGTCATTTGTAGTCAGAGAAACTTCTTTCTGGGAAAAGCATTTATAGCAGATATTCATAGTTTGTCAAAATGCTGGGTATATCTACTGAGTGTACTTCTCTAAATAGGACACATATATTATTGCCTTCAAAGCTCAGAGAACATCACAATAGAGTGGAACGAAAGAATATAAGATCCACAGGAAGGGGTGGATGTTCATGGAAAGTCTGTTGCCCTCTTGAACTACAAGCTGATGGGAATGATCATAGCACAATTTCCACACAAAGGTGTGTGTGTGTGTGTGTGTTTGTATATATATTCCCTATTCTAAATAGACAATGTGTAATGAAATTCAAGTGGACATTGATTAGCAAATTATATACATATATATAATGTTATATATATTTTAAATTATACATGTTTTATATATATGTTTATGTATTTAAGAATACTATGTATTGATAAGAAATAAATAATATTACATAGTAGCATGAAAGAATTTTAGAATACTACCCTACAAAATATTAAAAGACTAAACGCTACTTACTTTCCCTTATATGACACAAGTGAATTATTCAAAATCATTCATATATAGCGCATTATATACTGTATTTTCCACGGAGTTTTTGTTTAAAATTTCTAAATGAAATACAATTGTCATATGACCCAGCTTTCTCCATAGTAGGCATATAATCAAAGGTTTTATTAAATTACAGAGATACCTCCATATTCATCTATGCTGCTTCTCTAAACAAGATAGCTAGGGAATGAAAACAGACTAGATGTCTTTCAATTGATGAAGAGACCATAAAAATATGGTACCTATATACAAAGGAAAGCAAATAAAGGGAAATTAAATAAAAATTGTTTGTGAAATTTTTAGTCAATTGCTACAATTGAAAATAATAGATTACTAATAATAGTGATGATGATGGTTATGAGTATTATGAGCAATATACCCCAAAGTCAGAAAGACCTGTAAAAAGAAAAATATGGCTAATTAAACTATTTAAACAGTATTTATATTATTGTTAATTGACTCGGCATTTGTTAATCTTTAAGCAGCCATTACAAATGAGTACACAGACACCATGTGGATTTTAACAAGCCTTGGCCTGAATGGTGCAATCCTAGCCCATCTAAGGTAGCTCTTAATTCTATTACCCAAATATGACCCCATATATACATACGTCCCCTTGGACTGCCATTCTCCACTGTATGCCGATGTTCCTGGCCATGTGGAATGAAGTTCCTTTTTCTAACCCATAGTGTGTGCCTGCTTCCTGCTGCTCATGGCTGGAATGTTCTAATCCTCTGTCTAAAGCGCAGGCTTCCTGCTCTAATCCCAGGAAGTCACACCTTTCTCTGTTTTTGCCCAATCTCAGGCCTCGGCATTTTATTTACGTAACAGACAGCAAGCAGGACCAATTAATTAACATTTAGAATGCTTAACACTACCCCAACAATTCCGTCCTTTTGTCTAAAAAAAGGCTAAATTTTTTAACTCATATAGTAAAAACAATAAGAACAAATATGAAACAAAGAAGAAAACCATATATAAAAGTTATACACATAATGTTAGCCTATTTGGATCAGGCAATCTTGAAGAAAAAAAATCACGTTGAGGTAACTTATCATGGTTTAACATTGATCACAAACAACAAAATGGTCTCCAATGGACCACAGAACACTTTCCTCAACATGATCTCAGTTTTCAGAATGGACTTTGGAATTCAACACTTTCTCAACAGAAATATGTTCCATGGCCATCACCAAGGTTTTCATAGACAATAAGAAGCTTGAAATCATGTGTGCAGCTGATAGCACATATGGCTGAATTTAACAGAGCTTCTCATTGAATACAAACACCAAACTGTTCCCAATGGAACGCAGATCACTTACCTCAACGTGATCTCAGCAATCATTGTGTATGTTGGAATTCAGCATCCACTCAACATAAATATGGATCATGGTGGTGAGCAAGGATTCCTTTGACAATAAAAGAATGGACATAATCATGTTTACTGTTGATAGCATATATCATTGAATGTAATAGAGCTTGTAGTTGAAGATAAAAATCAAACTGGTCTCTTATGGCCTGTCAGAACACTTACCTAAACACGGTCTCAGCCTTCTGGATATATTGTGGTGTTCAGCATCTTCTCAAGCAACAATATGGAACATGGCCATCGTCAATATTTCCATAGGTAATAAGATGGTTGGATGTCCTCATGTTTACTGGTGATAGCAGGTATTGCTCAATTCATAGAGCTCATAGTTGATCACAAATATCAAACTTGTTTCCTCAGCACTTGGCAGAACACTAACTTAATCTATTCTCCTCAATCAGTATGGACCTTGGAATTGAGCATCTTCTCCAGCATAAGTGTGGATGATGGCAATCATGAAGGTTGTCACAGGCAGTAAGATTGTGGACATTATCACGTTTGCCGGTGACAGCCGTTATCACTAAAGTTAACAGAGGTTTCTTTGATCACAGACATCAATAGCTCTCCAATTATCTGGCAGAAAACTAGCCTCAAAATGATCTCTGTATGTAGATGGACCTTGACCATGGCCTTCTTCAAGGTTTACATAGGCAATAAGAAGCATGGATATCATCTGGTGTGCTGCTGTTGACAAGACTTCATTCAAATTCACAGATGTTCTAGATGATCAAAATCTTCAATCGGGTCTCCAATGTCTTGAATTTACACTTGAACCCACATGATCTTAGCTTTCATTGAGGTTCTGAATGTTCAGCATGTTCTCACGCCACAGTATGGATCATGGCCTTCATCAAGTTTATGTAGACAACAAGAAGCATGCACATCATCATGTTTACTGATGATAGTGGTATTGCTGAACTTAACATGGTTTAACATTGATCACAAACAACAAACTGGTCTCCAATGGACCACAAAACACTTACCTCAACATGATCTCAGCATGCAGAATGGACTTTGGAATTCAACATTTTTTCAACAGCAATATGGTCCATGGCCATCACCAAGGTTTCCATAGACAATAAGAAGCTTGAAATCATGTGTGCAGCTGATCGCATATATGGCTGAATTAAACAGAGCTTCTCATTGAACACAAACACCAAACTGGTCCCAATGGACCGCAGATCACTTACCCCAACAAGATCTCTGCATTCTGTCTGTACCTTGGAATTCAGCATCCACTCAAGCATCAATATGGATCATAGAGATGAGCAAGGATTCCTTAGACAATAAGAAGAATGGACATAATCATGTTTTGTTTATAGCATATATCATGGAATGTAATAGACATTTTAGTTGATGACAAACATCAATCCTGTCTCCTATGGCCTCATACAACACTTACCAAAACATGATATCAGCGTTCAGGATGTATCTTGGTGTTCAGCATCTCTTCGAGCAACAATATTGACCATGGCCATCTTCAAGATTTCCATAGATAATTATATGGTTGGATGACCTCATGTTTACTGGTGATGGCAGGTACTGCTCAATTCATAGAGCTTCTAGTTGATCACAATTATCAAATTGGTTTCCAAAGGGCTTGGCAGAACACTAACTTAATCTGTTCTCCCCATCAGTATGTACCTTGGAATTGAGCATCTTCTCCAGCAACAGTGTGGATGATGGCAATCATCAAAGTTGTCACAGGCAGTAAGATTGTGGACATTATCATGTTTGCTGGTGATAGCCATTGTCAATGAAGTTAACAAAGGTTTCTTTGATCACAGACATCAAGCAGCTCTCCAATTATTTGGCCGAAAACTAGCCTCAAAATGATCTCTGTATTTAGATGGACCTTGTTGTTCAGCATCTTCCCAAACAACGATATTGACTATGGCATTCTTCAAGGTTTACTTAGAATCGAACATTGACATCAACATCTTATCTGGTGGTAGTAATAATCTCGTTTATAACACTGTCTACAGCAAGGTGTGCATGTACCACTGATACCAACATAGTTTCCAGTGGCAGATATGATATCAAACATCAATCGGTTCCTTACAGGAAGCTCAGAACATTTATCTCAACATTATCTCATAAGATCGTATGAAGCTTATATTTGAACTTGTTCAGCAGTAGCAACAGGGATCAAGGTCATAAACAGGGACTACATAGGCAATAATAATTATGGACCTCGCCATGTCTGTTGGTGGCAGCAGACATCACTGACATCAAAATAGCTTCTGGTTACAGATCAGATCAAAGACATCAAACTGGACTCCAGTGGCAGCACAGAACACTTACCTCAACATAAAGTTAATCAGCAGTTTTGAACTTGAACTTCACTATGGCCTCATTTGGCCACAAGGATCATAGATACCACCAAGCTCTTTGGAGGCAACTCTAAATGTTGACTTCAAAATAATTACTGGCATCAGCATGGATGAATGACATCAACACTTTTCTGGTAGTAGTTGTGATCACTGATATCAACCTACTCCCAAATGACACCAGAGATCACTTACATCATGGTTGCAGATAGATACTTGATATACAATTATGATTGTTACTTGAAAATATCAGTGACATCAACATAGTTTCAGAAGGCATATCATGGACATAAACTTGTTCTCAAGTGGTAGAATGGATCATTTATATCAGTATGCTTACTGGTAGCAGTGTAGATCTCCTATGTAAAGTGGTCTCAGATGGTGAGAGCATGGATCACTGAAATCAATATAGAGTCTGATGGCAGTTGGAGTCATTCATGTTAATGTGGTCAAAATGGTAACAAGGATCATTGACATTAGTTGCCTTTAACAGCATGTATAGTGGACATATGATTGTGTTTGCTGTCAAGAAGTATCAGTGATATTAGCATAGATTTAGAGGGCATGATAGATTATGGACATAAATGTCATCTCTACTAGCGGGATGGATCATTGAAATCAAAACCTTTTCTCATGGCAGTAAGGATCTTGCATACAACACGGGTAATAGCAGGGTGTGCATGCATCCCTGACAGCAACATAGCTTTTGGTGAAAGGTCGGATTTTAGACTATAAATCTGATCTCCAGTGGCAGCTCCGATCACTTGCCTCAACATGACGTGGGGCATCAGTATGGACCTTGAAATTCCCCATGTTCTCAAGTACGAACATGGATCATGGGAATCACCAGGGCCTCCATAGGCAATAGGAATTATGGACATCATCCCATTTGCTGCTGGCAGCAGCAATGTCATCAACATAATTCCAAGTTGCAAGCTGAATCACAGTCATCAAACTGATCTCCAGTGGCAGCAAGAATATTTACATCAACATGACCTCAGAAGGCAGTTTTGACCATGAACTTCAATAGTCTCTGGTAGTCATAGGGATCATAGACATCACTGAGCTCTTTGGTAACAACACTTATCCTGGACTTCACCATGGTTACAGGTGGGACCATGGATGAGTATCATCAGTATATTTCTTGTGGATTGCTGATATCAGCCTAGTCCAAAGTGGATGCAGAGATCCCTAACATCATGGCTGACATCAATATGATCCCTCATGATAGCATAGAACACTTATCTCAACAATCTCTGAGGCATTTCATTCCATGAACTTCAACATAGTCACCATAGGCAACAGGTTTCCCAGAGATATTAAAAATATCTCCAGAGGTAACACTGATTAGAAACATCAGCTTTTTACTATCAGCAGCACATATCAGTGATTAATCATATTTTTGAATGGTAGGTAATATCATGGACATCAATTGGTCCAAAGTAACAGCAGTGACATTAACATATTTCCATCCAGCAAGTTGTATCTCATGCATTAAACTGGTCCCTGATAGCAACACTTCTCATTTACCTCAGCATGGCCTCAGGAAACAGTATAAACCATAGATTTCAACATAGTCTCAGGTTCTACTTCTAGGTCTAGGCTCTCAGTTTCTAGGTCTAGGTTCCAGATCTAGGGATCATGTACATTAGAGGCACAACATAAACTATGGTAACATATACTATGGCCATCAATATGGTTGATGGTTGTAAGCAGGAATCAGTGACTCGGCATTGCTCTAGATTACAGTTTGGATCATAAACATCAAACTAGAACCAGGTGGCAGCACAGAACACCTACCTCACCATGATCTCAGACAGCTGTTTTGACATTGACTTCAACATGTTCTCTGGAGAAAACATCAACAAGCTCTCATGATGCAACAGGGACCATGACCATCAACAAGATTTCTAAAGGAAATATGAAGTACAGATGTCAACATGGTAACTGAAGGCAGTGCAGATCAGTAACATCAATATGGTTGCCAGTGGCAGCAGGAATCATGGATAACATTGTTTCATCTTGGAATCAATAGTTAACATTGTCAATTAATGCTTTTGAAAGGATAAAAATAATACAGAAAATCTAATATAAATAGAAAATACATAACTTTTAATTAGTGTATACTTAATATCAAACAATTCAATCGTTTTAGAAAAGTTTTTCTGACACCCAAAATTCTAGATTTTTAAATGATCTCTCCAATTTAACCGGTAAGTCCAGATATTATTTGTCTTCCTTTTATAATTTAGTCTTCATATTCCACATATCTACATACCATCTTTGATTCCACCTTGGGGTTCACTCCTACATTACCATGGTTTCAAAGGACATCAGAGTGTAAACTATACACTCTATGTACAAACAAGTATAACAAAGAAGAATGTTAACAGATTTCAAATTTACACTCTTTGAATACCATTTTGATTTGTGGCAATAATTATGAAAATATATTTGCCTACTAAATTCATCTTAAAGATAACTATCCATTTTTACTTAAAATTGATATTGAGAACCATTACAAAATAAAATTTAAGAGGGCAGTTATGTGAGGACATGGCAGTCTGCATTAAGGCAATTCATTATCCACTAACCTTAATTACTGAGATAAACAAATAGAGTTTACTTAATAACAGCTTGTTTAGCACTGGAAACCACTGATTCCCACAATGTTGCAATGAAAGTTTGTATCCATACCTTTTTTTTTTTCTCTTTCTTTCTTACACAACCTATAAATTAAAAGTAATAAAATACTAAGGATGTAAAGCTAATTTTTACTTCTCTAATTTTACTAACCTTAGAAGTTAAAAACAGATTGCTCTGTACTTCCTGTTTATAAAGACATATTTATCCTTCTTACATCTCTGATGTGGATGAAGACTAGCTAGTTATAGTCTCACAGTTAAGTTTTAAGTTGTTTAGGAATTAAAAGTATGTTCTAGGTCTAAGAAGATGTCTTTAAGTTGGTAATGCAAGTTGGGACGGAAACTGAGTTAGGTATAGAACTTTAAACTCATCGAGATAGATAGATAATAGAATATTATTATCGGTTGCCAAATACATATGGACTGGACACTGGGAATATGTTATGCCTTATAATTTTCATAATTGCTGCCTAATTGTTCTTATTTTTTATATTGTATTTATGGTTACAAGAAAAAGACCATTGTATTGGACTAAAAGGGGAGCTGTTGGCAGGGAAAAGATACACTTTAAATTTTAAATCAAAGCAGATAGGAGGGAGAGGGAGAAGAGGATAAGGAGGGTGGTACTGGGAGGGGGAAGTGGGAGGCAATTGTGATTAAGATGTAACTTGAAGAAATAAATAAATGCTGAAAAACAGATATATCCAGGTGGTAGTATTAATAGGAACAAAATATTAACTTGAAATTTATGCTTATTTAGTATTTGGTTTCAGACAATTTATTAAGTTGAAACCTGCTAAAACTAAATGTATCACTAACTGGATATTAATGCTAAATTTCCTTTTATGTAGGTAATCTATTAAATATTTCTGCTTTCCAAATAATACTTGTTTTCCACTTCTATTTTCTTTACTGTTCCGTCACTTATATAAAACTCTTCTTCATGCTTTACACTTAATCTGTTTCATTTATTGTCCTTTCTTTTGTTTCATATGGTCTTATAGTCTTGTATTTTAAGTTCACTTCTGGTAGTGTTCCAGTTTTTCTCTGTTTATTATTTAACAAATGTAATATCATACTACCTCAAAATCTTCCCCTTTACTTCAAACACTTAAGTTTATATTGATAAAATACTAGGAAACAAGGTAATAGGTGGGAGTTCTTATTGTAGGGAAAACTAAATATTTCAGAGTGCTGATAATAACTTATAATGCAGAATGACCATACTTCTCCTAATTATAATTTATCTCTTTGGCAATGATGAATTATTTCTCTTTATGGGTAAATTTCAGTACAAATTTGAAAAATTATTCATGTAACTGGCAAGTAAAAGACAGTCTTAACTGTGAAATGTTTTCTAACTCCATTTCTCATTCAAAAATCATAGTACAACGAGAAAAGTAAATCAAAGATTTTTATGTTTAATAACTGAAATATATCAGAAGACAAATAACTTCGTATTCTTGCCTTACCAGCACGTGCAAGAAGTTACTTGTGTGAAAATCTATTACTTTCATTATAGTTCACAATTTTTAGCATTGTTATTTCATTAGATTTGTGGTACTGTGATAAATATATAATGACAAATATTTTAATTCTCACTTCACTAGTATAAACATGGTAATTGTTTGGAAGATGAAAATCTTGATTTACTGAAAGTTAGGGAATTTTCTCAAGTGTTTATTATGATCAAACTCACTTCTATGCATCTCTACTTCTGTGGTGTTTGAGAAACCATGGAAACTGATTATCCATATATTTTCTAAAAAATAGAAATACTGTCCCTACCACAGAGAATTGTTCTGAAAGTTAACTAAAATGTAAACATTTATAAGGCATGTTTTATAATACCTGGTATGTTGGTCAGCACTAATTAATTAAAACTTAGGAAGCAGCCCACTGAGCACACCTATGAGAAACTGTCTAAGTTAAAATAATCAGATACTATCTGTGAAGGAATAACTTGATGGTGTTCCTTGTTACAGGAAAACCATCTTAATTGTGTTGAGAACCATTTTCTGGCCCAGACATCAAGAACTACATAAAATGGAGACAGCAAGCTGAAAATTGCTCTGTGCTTTTGACTGTGGGTTCGATGTCATGAATTTTCTCAAGCTCCCATTGCTGTGATTTCCTTGTCATGAAAGACAGCAGACCTGAAATTGGGAACCAAATAAACCCTTTTTCTCTAAATAAACAAAATTTGCTTTTGTCAGACTATTTTATCACAACAATAGGGAAGGAAACTAAATTATCGAGCTGATATTCAAGCAAATTGTAAGAATTTTTGTTTTTCGGTGTGTGGAAATGTACCACTTCTTGTTTTACATGCAAACACTCAACATTGTTTTACAAAGATTTCTCAATTGTATTCACTGTTGCTCTAGTCACAATAACTAGGAAATAAAAATAATATAAATGCCTTTCAACTGCTGAGTGAATAAGAAAAATGTGCTGCATGTACAGTATGGAATATTATTCATCTGTTAAAAATGAAGTTATGCAATTTGTAGATATATGAATAAAATTTTAAAAAAATGACACTGAGTAAGTTAATCTAAATACTAAATGAGAAACGTTGCATGTTCTTTCTCATCAGAGGCTCCTAGCTCTAAATCTTCAGATGTGAATATATAACCTAAAGAAAAAAATAAACATTAAAAACTTAAAAAAAAAAAAGAAACTACAAAAACCAGGAAAGTAAAAAGGAACCATTGCAGGTTTAGTAGTCAGAGAGTGATAGATAGCAAAACAGTAGGGTACAAGAAAACTGAAGGAAGACATAGGATAGACAGAGAGGTTCTAATAGGGAGAGAGATAAATACAGAAGAAGGAGGGGAGAGGGTAAAATAACTTCAATTGTGTCTGAAAAAGTCATAAAAATTACATTATTACGTAGCTATATAAATACTAGAGGTATGGCTTGTTGGTTAAGAGCATTTGCAGGATTTCTAGAGGCTCCAAGTTCAGTTCTCAGCACCCATGTCAGCTATCTCACAACCTCCGGAAATTCTATCCCTTGGAGCAATGCCAGCCTCTTTTCATCCCTGTGGACAACTGCACATATGTAGTATATAGACATGTACATGATATTTTAAAAAATCATAAGTAACAAACACTGAAAGTTAATGAGTGATAAAAGAGAGATTTTAAAATACTGTATATCAATGATCTGAACTTCTTTGAAAAGGTAAAATTTAAAGTTAAATGTTACAGACTTTTCAGACTGATATACTTTTTAAACTTTTGAGATTTGGGAGAATTGGGGTATTGAAGACTTGGAGTTCAAATTTTCTGAGGCTATAATTAGTCCCCTTAATAACTATATATTATCCATCCCTATGTCTGACCTTACATCCTTTTGATGGTCAGATAAATATTTGGAAAGCATAACATTTACATACCATTAGCATGTATTACCAAAAATGGCAAAAATGTTATTAAATATTATATAAAACCCAGAACAAAGTTCATGCTCTTCCTAACTTAATCTATAATGCTACAAACCCTCTGATAGCCCCTAATGTTTCTCAGTCAATGCATTTAGTAATGCCTTTTTCCTATGTTCTATATGAAACTAACACTAAGAATGTTTGAAGAAGCAATATGCAAACTTCCAATTTTGTGACATTCCTAAAAATGTTACTTGAAAAGATTTTAATTATATTTATCCTACATGTGAAGAAATTCTTTTACAAACTACACATAGGTATGAATACCTCTCTCTTTTTAGTTGTTAGGGGAGTTCTAAAGACTCACTAAAAATGCAAACTATTTCCACTGTTCTTGTTAGCTCACCAAAACTTAATGGTTAATAAGACCCCATTGCTGAAGATACCTCACAATTTGGTTACAGGAATTGGAAAAATTCAACTAGTACTGACCTGGAAGCTTTCTCCCTTATGAGTAATTTTCACAGAACCAGAAGATACTGTTCAGGATTCTGGTGGAGAAAATTCCTCAGCATTTTCACTCAACTGTGAATCCTGCAAACTACATTAAGGAGAGACCTGTTGAGACACGGTGATTGGTACAATAGGAGAATTAAACTTTGGGGATGGATGATATCAATAGCATTATGATTAGATTTGAGGCCTGCTCCACAGGAGCCTCCCAAACCTAGTACTGAAAATCTAGTCAAGAATGCACGGCTGGGGATGTCAAACATCCCTAGATGGGTAATTTAAGTATATAACATGAAATGGACTTGTAATTATATATCATTATACCTTTAAAGCAGATAACACACACTTACAGCTAGTCCAATTGTAGAAGGTAAGTGACAGTGGAGTACATAGTTCCAAAGGAATCATCTATATTTTCCCCTCCCCATAACATTCAGGAAACATAAGAAAAGAAGGGATAGAGATATTGTCAGTGCCAGAATGTAGAGAAGATTATTAGGCCTACAGGATTTTGCATTCATAAGCACAGAGCAACTGTGTCTTCCTATATTAAACCTGAAGAAGGTCAAGTCAGTCAACATTTAAGCAAAGATGGGTGAGTGGTTCATTAACTAAAGAACTGTTGGGAGTTGGGGATGGGTGGTAAAAGAGAGCAAATCTCTTCAGAGGTGAGATCACTGCTAGCTTTCCCATGTTGCAGTGGATGATACCATTTACTATATGCATATTGACATCACTTTGTAGACTTTGTGGGTTATAAAAATGAGAGAGACAAGATACTCTACCTCACAATACTGGTGGAAGCCCTGTGCTCCACCACAGGCCATGTCTGCATGCAGAACCCCAGGTAAATCCCAGACACAAACCTATAGAACATATTCAGTGCCTGCATAGCCTCCCTTGCCCAAGAGCCTTCTCTCCCCTTGTCACCATATTTGTGCCCACAAATCCAATCGATACCCCTGTTCTACCAGAAGCCATGTCTGTATACAAAACCCTAGGAAGCTCCCCAACCACAGACCAACAACATTTCATCAGAGCAAGCCTAGGATTTCCTACACAGTCCTAGCCTTTCTTGTCACCATAGCACTGTCCACAATTCTGGCAAAAGCCACTTGCTTTACCAGCGGCCACACCGGAATCCAGAACCCCAGAGATCACAAAGGCCATCAGAACACCACTGGAGGCACCCTTCTGAACCAGAGTTCTCATAAAGCACAAGAACCACAGGCCACTCAGGACAGAAGACATGGGATGAAACAGAAATGAAAGGATAAAACACCCATCAAGCATAGACAAAATCAGAAATCAGTACCTAAAACTATAATTTCCCTAAATCCAGATGCCTAGGGGCCAACATAAGAACACAATCAATAATTGCAAGGGCAAAATGTCACCACCAGAGTCCAAGTGTCCTACTACAGTAAGCAGTGAATATTCTAACACAGAAGAAAAATAAGAAAATGATCTTAAATCAAATTTATGAAGATGATAGGGGTCCTTAAAAAGGAAATAAATAAATCCCTTACAAAAATCCAGGAAAGCCACCATGGTGGTGCATGTCTTTAATTTAAACATTCTGGAGGCAGAGGTAGGCAGATCACTGTCTGACCTGGTACACAAAGTAAATCCACCACAGCCAGAGATACAAAAAGAAACCCTGTCTTGAAAAACCAAAGAAAAATAGTAATAATAATCCAATAAAAAATGGGGTAGAGAGCTAAACCAAGAATTCACAAGAGAAAAACCTCTAATGGCTGAGAGACACCTGAATAAATGCTCAACATCCTTCCTTAATCATCAGAAAAATGCAAATCAAGATGACTCTGAGACTCCATCTCATACCAGTTAGAATGGCTAAGATCAAAAACTCAAAAGACAGTACACACTGGCAAGGATGTGGATAAAGGGGAACACTCTTCCATTGCTGGTGGGAGCACAAACTTGTACAACTACTATGCTACCCAGTCCCGTGATATCTTGGAAAACTTGGAATAGCTCTACATCAAAACCCAGCCATATCACTCCTGGGCATGCATCCAGAACATTCTTCATCAAACCACAAGGACATCTCCTCAATTATGTTCATAGAAGACTTATTTGTAATAGCTAGAAACTAGAAACAACCCAGATGTTCCCCAACCAAAGAATGGGTAAAAATTTTTTTTTTAAAAAAAACGTGCTACATTTACACAATCGAATACAATTTGCAGCCCAATGGATGGAACTAGAAAAGCTCATCCTGAGTAAGATGAGCTAACCCAGACTCAGAAAGATACACATGGCATACATTCTCTTACAACTGGATTATAGCTGTATAGTACAGGACAACTACCCAAAAACCAACAGACAGAAGGAACAGGAACATGGACTTTGTTACCTGTTAGTGGGACACTTTGCCCTAGTGAATCTGCCATATAGGCCCCTAGTGTAAGAGGAAGCTCTTAGTCCTCAAATATCTGATGAACTGAGAGGGGCTGAGATGTGGGGATACCCAACACAGAGGAACAGGATAGATGAAAGAGGAGCAGAGGGTGGGACTGAGAAGGGTGGAGGAAGGGGGCTGTGAGGGAGATGTAATTTGAAGAAATAAATAAACCTAATTATGAAAAAAACCAAAAAAACAATTCCAGGAAAACACAAACAATTGGAGGAAATTCTTAGGGTAGAGTAATAGAAAAATATTTTCCAAGCAAAGGAACAAACAAACAAGCTGGTACTTTTAATGACTGTATCTATTTCTTTAGGGGATATAGATCTATACCTTTACAACTCAAAATAAATCAAAAGAGAAAAGGGAGGACACTTCATATTTTTCAAAGGAAAGTTTCACGAAAATGTTCTTTCAATTCTTAATATCTATGCCCCAAATACATGGACATCCACATTTGTTAAGGAAACAAATATGACTAAAACTTAAATTATACATGGACTCTCACACATTGATAGTGGGAGATTTCAATACTCCACTCACACCAATGGACATATCATCCAGACACAAGAAATATACTGATGGCTGAAATAAACCAAGTAAAACTGAAGAGAAAAATACAAAGACCTAATAATGAAAAATGGAATGGGTACTTTGAGAAAATAAAAAAAGAGACAAACTCTTATCCAAACTAACTAAAAGACACAGAGAGAGAATATTAAAATTAACAAAATCAGAAACATAAAAGGAGACATAGCAGACACCAGGAAAATCCATAAAGACATACTTTTAAAGCATGGACTTGACAAAATTGCAAAATCTAAAATAAAAGGATAATTTAATTGAGGATACTACTTAACAAAGTGAAGTAATGATCAAGTAAACAAGGTATAGATATATAACCTTTAAACAAATAGATGCAGTCATTAAAAGTGTCATAATCATATAAGCTGAGGACAAAATGTTTTTAGCACTGAATTTTACCAAACTTTCAAGAAACAGCTAATGCCAATACTCCTCAAATCATTCCACAAAATAGAAATAGACAGAATATTTTCAAATTTATTTCATGAGGCCACAGTCACCTTGACTCCCAAACCAGACAAAGATTCAACAAACAGAGACAATTACAGACCATTTTTTCTCATGAGCATAAATGCAAAAATATTTATAATAAAATACTCTCAAACCAAGAATGCATCAGTGAGATCATCTACCATGATCAAGTAGGCTTCATTCCAGAGATGCAGGCATGGTTCAACATATGAAAATCAATAATATAATCCGCCATGTAAACAAATTGAAAGAAAAAAACCACATAATCATCTCATTAGGTACTTAAAGAGACTCTGGCAATATCCATCACCCTTTATGATGAAAATATCATTGAGATTAAGGATATAAGTAACACACATAATAAAGGAAATTTACAGCAAGCTAATAGCCAAAATCAAATTAAATGGAGAGAAATTCAAAGCAATTACACTAAAATCAGGAACAAGACAAGGTTGTTAATTCTTTTATAGCTATTCAATTCAGTAATTGAAGTTTTATCAGGAGCAATAAGACAAGTGAGGAGATCAAGTGTATACCAATTGGAAAAGAAGAAATCAAAGAATCGCTATTTGTAGATGATATGATGTTATACACACACAACTCTCAGAATTATACTGAGGACCTCCTACAGCTGATCATTACTGAAGTGGCTGGATACAAGATTTACTCAAAAAAATCAGTAGCCCTCCTATATACAAATGACAAATTGACTGAGAAAGAAATTAGGGAAACAATACATTTCAAGCTAGCCACAAATAATATTAAATATCTTAGAGTGGTAACCTTAATCAAGCAAGTGGAAGACTAATATGATAAAAACTTGAAGTCTTTAAAGAATAAAACTGAAGAAGATATGAGAAGATGGAAAGATCTCCCATCCTCATGGATCAGTAGGATTAACATAGTAAAAAATGGTCATCCTACTGAAAGCAAATCTACAGATTAAACACAATCCCTATCAAAATTCCAACACACTTCTTTACAGATCTTGAAAGTATAATACACAGCCCATAAAAAGCAAAAACAAAACCTAGGATATCTAAAACAATCCCGTATAATAAAAGAAAATCTAGAAATATTACCTTTCCTAATTTCAAACTTTACTACAGACATATTGTAATAAAAACTTCATGGTATTGTTTAAAAATAGAGAAGTTGATTAAATGGCATTGAATTGAAGACCCAGACATAAATCCACCCACCTATGAAATACTAATTTTTCATAAGTAAGCCAGAAATATACATGGGAAAAAAGTATGCATCATCAACAAATGGTGCTGGTTTAACTGGATGTCAGTATGTAGAAGAATCCAAATTGATCCATACCTATCACCTTGAACAAAACTCAAGTCCAGGTGGATCAAAGACCTCAACATAAATTTGGATACAATGAACATTATTGAAAAGAAAGTGGGTATTAATCTTGAACTCATTGGCACAGGAGACAACTTCCTGAATAGAAAACAGATAGCATAGGTTCCAAGAACAACAATCAATAAATGGGGCCTCATGTACCTGAGAAGTTTCTATAAGGCAAAGGATAACATCAATTAAACAAAACAGTAGCATACAGAACAGATAAAGATTTTCAACTATCCCACATCTGATAGAGGGTTAATATTCAAAATATATAAAGAAGTCAAGAAACTAGACATCAACAAACCTAATAATCTGATCAGAAATGGGTTACAGATCTAAACAGAGAATTCTCAACAGAGGAATCTCAAATAGATAAGAAACACATTAAGAATGATCAAAATCCTTAGTCATCGGGGAAATGAAAAGCAGAAATCCTTTGAGATTTCATCTTACACTCATCAGAATGGCTAAGATCCAAAACTCAGAAGACAGCACAAGCTGGCAAGAATCCAGAGAAAGGGGAAACATTCTCCACTTTGGGTGGGAGTGAAAATTTGTGCAGCCACTTTGGAAATCATTCTGGTCATATCTCAGAAAATTAGGAATAGTTCTAACTCAAGACCCACCCATACCACCCCTAAGCATATATCTAAAGGTTTCTCTACCCAACCACAAGGACATTGACTCAACTAGGTTCATAGCATCTTTATTTGTAATAGCCAGAAACTGGAAACAGCCCTTCAAACAAAGAATGGATAAACAAAAACAAAAACACCCAAACAAATAACAACAAAACAAAACCTGTTGTGCTACTCAGCTACCAAAAACAAGGAAATTATGCAATTTGAAACCAAATTGATGGAACTAGAAAAGATCATCCTGAGTGAGGTAACCCAGATCCAGAAAGATACGCATGGTACACACACACTTATAACTGGATATTAGCTGTATAATATTGGATAATCATCCTACAACCCACAAACCCAAAGAGACAGGAACTTGACATAACTATCCTATGAGAGATCCCACCAAAGACTGGATTGAAACAGCTGCTGAGACACACAGCCAAACAGTAGGTTGAGCTCTAGAAGTCTTGTAAAAGAGAGAGAGGAGGAATAGAGGGATTTGGAGGGGACAACAATGCCATATGAAGACCAACCGAACCACCTGACCTAGGCTCTTAGAAGTTTACCAACCAAAAACAAAACCAACTAATCAAACAAATAAATGAACAACAACAAAAATGAAAATAAAACAACAAAAAAAAAACAAGATTAAGAAAGAAACCATATATAGACGGGACCTAAGCCCCCTATATATTAATATGTGATAAGCAGCTTGGTCTTTATGCAGATCCCTTAGCAAGTTGAAGAGAGGAGGATGGCTCTGACATGAACTGTATTGTCTGTTAGTGGAGCACCTTACCCTAGCTGGGTTGTCATGTTGGGACCCCTGTGCAAGAGGAAGCCTTTAGCCCTCATATCACTGAAGAACTTAGGTGGGTTGATATGTGAGGGGCTACCCTCATCCAAGAAGAAGGAGAAAGGGAAGAGCGTGGGAGGGTGGTACTGGGGAGGGAGGCAGGAAGGGGCCACAATAAGAATATAACTCGATAAAATAAATAAATTAAATAAGTTTTTAAAAAGATGGGAGTGTATCCTGCTCGTGAGATTCTTTTCCTCGTATTGTATTGCTTCATCCAGCCTTGATATGATGAGGACTTTTCACCTTCTTGTCTTATTGTAGCTTGTTTTGTCCTATATGGCTATCGTCTCTAGAAGGCCTGCTCTTTTCTGGAGAGAAAAAGTAGTGGGTATGGATCTGGTCATGAGGGGAGATGGAGAGGAGCTAGGAGAAGTAGAGGAAAGGGAAACTGTTTTGGGGATATAAGAGCAGAATCTACTTTCAATTAAAAAGAAAAAAACCAAAAAGGAAAACAGTCAAAATGAGTAATTTTTTTTTATTTTTTTCAACGATTTAGAAGTATACATCCCCCCCTTTTTTTTACTAAATTTATACAGAAAATATAATAGATTTAAAAATTCGGGATTGTAATAAATATAACGTTTAGTATAATTTTGTACTAGATATATAACTGTACTATTGTATTTTTGAGTAAATATACAATTATATATTTGGACTAAATATAAATTTTCTGGATGTATTCTATGCTTTCAACTTTGGTTTTGTACTGACATTTAGCTTTTCTCCTTTGTTTTGTTTGATTGTTTTTTTAGTATTATATGTTACTTTTTCAGTGTTATCTGGGGATAATTTGTAACTTTCTTATGGGCCTATGTTGAATGGGAGAGTTTTGTTCTACATAGGGGTACATTTTATAATTTGAGGCTCAAACAGCTATGGTAATAATAATTACAGACTGTGTAGTTTATTAAAAATAGGATAATGGTGTTCCTGCTTGCTGCCTTTGTAAATTTGTTTATTGCTGTGGGACTGGGATGAAGTGGTCTTTTTATTACTATAAAATGGAAAAGAGAAATAACTAGGTGAGGTAAAACAACTTTCTTCCTAAGCTATGGATTCCATAAATAATTGTAATGTTTATCTCTGTTGTCCACCTTATAAACATTTCCTTTAGTGTCTTTTGATACAACATGCTGTTTGCCTCTAAGGCTGTTCTTCTGTTAGTAGTATGAATAAATTAATTTAATCTAAATTTGAAAAAAATATATCATAATGAAAATTTACCCACAAAAATATATGCAGAATTTAAAATTTTGGAGCCTTAGTCCATATGTTGTATAAGAGAGTTTATACTCTGCCAGAAAATATAAAGATATATAAAGGTTCACAGCACATTTATTGTTATTTAGCCTGATTGCATAAAAATAAATTGTATTTTTTAAAAGTACAAGAAAAATAAACATTATTGAAGGCACTTGACAGTAATGCCATTAATGTTCTAAGAAAAACAAAGGGTACTTAATATCACTCTTATATGATAAGCATAGATGGGAAACAATTGAAATAAGGTTTATCTAAATTTAATTTTTAATAACAATATGTATCTTCAAGTAATGTGTTCCCTGAATAAGTAATGATTGTGTACCTTCATAAAATAAACCAGTATAATATATATTACTATAATCAACATGTATATTAACAAGTTTAGAACTTCATCAGTAATTAAATTTTATATATATATTTCTAGGAAAAATATCTGAAGGGGTAGTGATAAGCATTCTAAATGCTAATTGGTCCTCCTTGCTGTCTGTTACTTACATTGACTCTGATTGGTTAAATAACATGCCAAGGCCTGAGATTGGGCAAAGACAGAGTAAATGGGACTTTCAGAGATTAGCACAGGAAGCCTACGCTTTAGACATAGGATTAAAGCATTCCAGCCAGAAAGAAGAAGAAGAAGAACACATTCCAGCCAGGAGCAGCAGGAAGAAGGAGGCAGGCACACCATGGGTTAGAAAAAAGAATCTCATTCCACATGGCCAGAGACATTGGCATACTTTGGAGAATGGCAGTCCAAGGGGATGTATGTATATACGTGGTCATATTTGGGTAATAAAATTATGAGCTAGTTTAGATGGGCTAGGATTGCACAATTCAGGCCAAGGCCTGTTAAAATCCATGTGGTGTCTGTGTACTCTTTTATAGTGGATGGTTAAGGATTAGCCACAGAACCAATTAATGATAATATAAATACTGGTTAAGTAACTTAATTAGCCATATTTCTTTCTACATACCACAAGACAATTTAATTTTTTTACAAATATGTAAGAAAATGCAGTAGTTTTCAGTGAGAAGATATCAAAACTCTATTAATTTTAAGTAAATAAAAAAGAACCTATGTTTATGGATATAGTAGCTTAGTTTACATCGTTTCTCACCAGTTTATAAATTATATTTAATTATTAATTGTACTTGATATTAGTTGCCTTACTTAAAATGATCATTACTTGTGAGGTTAAATAATTCCATGTTGGTAAAGGTTTTATAGCAGCAATAGTACATGGTAAGTACAATTTAGTTATTTGTCCTAAAAATTGCATTGGCAACTGAGATGAAAATATAACTCTTCTCTTTAAAACTTGTTTCAAAGGATGATAGTTTTCAGCAGTCCAACATATGTTCCCTTGTATTGAAGTAATAAATGTTAAAAGTGTTAAAATTTTCAATAAAAATTAATATTAAATTGTACCTTGTTTAATTGGTATATTTTGAATTATACAATTTAAATAATGGTGATTGTGAATTAGAATAGGTCTGAATGTAAAGACGTCATCATGAATTTCAGTAAAAATATTATGACTACTAACTGAATGGAAAAAAGCACTTACTATAGACAATTTAGCAAGTAATACCTGAAAAAAATTACAGAAGGGATGGTGTGTGATATATTCCTGTCTACAGCAAGGAGAAATGACTTTCACAAAATAAAAAGGTCAAATTAACTAGCTAATGAGAAATATTCTTGGATAAATGCCAGAATTAAAATGAAGAATTTTGTTTCTCTCAAAATACAGATCATATTTATCTGATATTAAAAGTAACATATGATCTTTTTAATTACGTAAGCCAATGAATATGAAGGACTGGAAGATCATCGTTTCCCAACATAGAGCTGAAAGACAAGACTTTTAAGATCGATTTTTCATACATTTATCTAAAGAGATAGTGTGCCATACACAACATTTTCCCAATCTTATAGTTTCCTTATCAGTAGGTATAACACTATAAATTAATTTGTATAATTGTAATATTTAACTAAGTGTATAAAAATGGATATTTAGTCCTTCAAAGGTTATTAATTTATATTATTAAAATTAAAGATTGCAAATCTTTCTGTATATTATTTGGGAACATTTATCAGTTTTTTAGGAATTTTCATAAAATTGGTATTATTTTTAAGTGTGAGTACAGCTTCGATGTAGAATTGTTCAAAAAATAAAATAAAGTATAATAATCTTTTTATATATTTTCTAGCTTCTGTGAAATTGAAGTGTTAAATATTTTTCATGCTCTTGAATCTTACAAAAAAGCACATACATTATATTAATTTCCATGTCTTTAATAGAGTTCCTATTTATAATCTCTTCTCTCTACTTTGATTTACCTTTTAACACAACATCAGTTTTGCTAATTAACATTTGTCTTAATTTTAGTAGCATTACAGTTATGGATTTTATAATATCAAATGAATTTATTAAAACTTCCAGAAATATTGTTGATGGTATATTTGAAGAAATATCACAAAAATCTGACACCTGACAAGTATGTAAAGTAATACATATGCTAATTATCTTTGTTTAGCCATTCTACACTACACATTTACTTGTATACATGCATGAAATCTCAGCCCTAAGTGAGACATTTTTATCATGTTTTTCACAATAAGATTCAGGAAATATCTCAAAAGAGAAGACACAAAGAATCTAAAAGTTAAAAGGTGGGTACGATTACTTTCAGACATGACATGGCCTTTTGACTTATGATCTCACAGCATCTGTAATCACCTACAGGAAACCTAAACTAGACAAAACCCATAAGTACTACTTCATGGAGCAGGATCTCATGAGGTCTCACTGCTAAATGAGGAGATACTGACAGTTGATACCAGCTGGAATGGGGACAGTCATTTTTCTTTGTGTATATTGCCAATAGAGTAGGTTGCCCTTCCTCCAATGGATGACTCTATAACCATTCACATAGAAGAAGAACTTATTTGATTCAGTGCAATATAAAATTTAAAAATCAAATTGGGGACTGTCCAGGCAGCCAGTTGTCTATCATTTCTTAGTTTTGGAAGATGCTGGCTCTGCACTTCCTGTATAATCAGATACATTTATCCTTCTCAGGTCTCTGATGTGGTTGAAGACTAGATAGTTATAGTCTCACAGTTAAATTTTAAGTTGTTTAGGAATTAAAAGGATGTTCTTGGTCTAAGAAGATGCTTTTAAGTTGGTAATGCAAGTTAGGATGGAAAATGAGTCAGGTATAGAACTTTAAACTCACGGAGATAGATAATAGAATATTAATATCAGTTGCCAAATATGTATGGCCTGGCCATTGCGAATGTATGTTATGCCTTATAATTTTTATAATTGTGGCCTAATTACTCAAAAAAAGAATGATGAGTTCTGGGAGAAGGAGGAGAGGTCAGGAGGGTGGGCCCAGGAGGGGTGGAGGGAGGAAACTGTGATGGAGATGTAACTTGAAGTAATAAACATTTAAAAAAATTTTAAAACTCTATAAAACTCTGATATAAATTTGGAAATTAACATGATTGGGAGATCTCATTGATGAAAATTGTGGGTAGACACGATCGTTGTACATAATAAATTTGTAGTCTGGATTTTTTACTGTTGCTGTAATCACCCTGACCAAAAGTAACTAGGAAAGGAAATGGTTTATTCACCTTCCCCTTATGGTCACAATCCATCACTAAGAGAAGTCAAGGCAGGAACTCAATGAAGGAACATGGAAGCAACCCAGTTTGCTATTTCATATAGTACAGAGAGCTGACTCCCAGCCAATGAAGTACAGCAGAAACCATGAAGGAACTGTGCTTTCTGGCTGGATCTCTAGCTCTCTCAGGCCCATGCTTAGTTATCTTCCTTGTAAAGCTGAGGATCATCCACCTAGGGAATGTTACCACAGTGGAGAAGCCCACAGATGAAACCATTAAAGATAATGCAGTAATTGAGACTCCCTTTTCAGGTGATTAAAGCTACATTGGGTTGACAGTTATTAATAGTTATGACATGTATACATTCTCAAATAATAAAGTAAAATAAAATATGTAATATACAGTATCTGAAGTTCACCAAATTTTTAAAAATGATTGGAAAATCCATAATAAAATAGAGAAATGAAAAGATGAAATACTTTTTAAACATCAGCCAACAGAAGTAATTATTGAAAAATGACTAGGGCATCAATTGTGGTTTTAATATGTACAAATGGATGACTACCAAGAATTAGGTTAGAAAAAAAATGAAGAATTATGTCTTAGAATTATTTTGTATATGCTATATTGAAGTTGAATGTCTTTTAGACAGACTAGTCTGTCTAAAATCACTGGTTAATTATAAGTGTACTTATGGTTTATTTCAAGATTTTCACATTACTCATATAAACAACTTTCCTTCTTTGATTATTATAGCATGTTTTATGTATTTCATTATTTACTATCCTCCATAAGAGCATCCTGGCAGTGTTGAATTTCTACACAAACAGAAGGGTAACTTTTCTCACAACCAATTATTTTTGTTACTTTCTGTACAAGAGGAAATGCTATGTATCCCTCAAATCATTTCTCTTTCCAACTTTCTCTGTAAACAACTAAAAATTCTTTTCCAAATTCTCTTTTGCATCTATGTTGAGTATATATATGTAGATTCAGGAGAACGGATAGGGACACAATTGATTTAAAACTCTCCAACATGTGGCTTTAAAATTTGCACCGGCTTAAATTTCCCCTAGATGCTGGAAGTCATAAACTATATATATATATCAGACAGAGCACTGAGTAATCTGGAGAAATATCAGACAAAATATATAGGATCCATGTGGAAGGGTTCAAGTAGGTTTAGAGGATGGGAGAAAAGTGATGAGAATTAATTTTTGTTAAAAAAATACATAGTATAAAATATGTTAGTATAAAAATATGTACTATATAAAATAATTACATTTCTTTTAAATTAAAAAATGTTTAATATGTTTCTTATTACAAAAGTCATATGATACTTCTCACACAGATCATTTCCTTAGAGACTATCTAAACTTATTAATCTTTGCAATTAATAAATTTAAATTATATTATTTCTTACATCCTTCCTTTGCGGTTATCACTATTGTTTATGATTCATTGGTTTTAAATTTAATCCATTTATCCTAATTCCATTTTTGAGACAAGTTTTCTATATATAACAAAACCTGCCCTTGAATCATGCATGGTCTTTGCTACCATACAGCTGAATGCTGGCATTGGAGATGTGAACCATAATGGCCAAGACCACTGTTTTAATTCTTAAGTTGCACATGTAGCTAAGTCAGGTGTTTTCCATCTTATAATATAAAGTCTAAATGCTATTAATTTCCCTGAAACCCACAAGTTCAAATATTCCATGTCATCATTATTCTAATCTATGTAATTTATAATTTTATTAAATTTCCCATAGCCATGATTTCTATAATTATAAATAATACATTTAGAGTATTCTTAAATTTGTAATAAATTGTGTTCAGAATATATACTATCTATACCCAATGATTGCTACAAGATGTGATTAACTGATGTAAATGAAAGTCATGTTCAGACTTCATAAATAAGTCTTTTGTGACAAAAATGGTAGGATAGTTTAAATGTTCACATAAAGTACACTATTTATTCTATCCTATGGGTGCTTATGATATTGATATTTAAGAATTTTTCAAAAATAATGATATGACATTTTAAAAAGCTACATTACTTAGAAATATTCTATTTGAAAGGGATAGGTAACAGTGACCTCTACAGGAAAGTCTAGAAACAAGTAATTAAGACAGATGGTTAGAGTATGTCCAAGGTCAAGAGCATAGAGGGTTGAATGTGTACTTAATCATTTGCTTATGTGTTTATCCCCAAAACATTTGTATAGTTCAAGACTACTTACCTACAAAATGATGTCATATACGGTGAGTCTATTGTGGTCTTACCACATCAATTAATGATAAAAACAATCCTGCACACACACACACACACACACACACACACACACACACATAGGCCAAACATATATAGACAATTACTCAAATAAGTATCTCTTCCTAGGTGATTGTAGGTTGAGTCAAGTTGACAGTGTAAAAGCAACCATCAAAGGGCAATAGAATTTCTCTGTGGACAATGTAGTCTCCCACAACTGTTAAACTCTCTTATTTAATGCAAAAGGAGCCACAGAAGATACAAAATGAATACACAGGGTTGGGCTTCAATAAAATTTTATTTCCAAATCATGTAGCCAGACTATGTTGATATTTTGTCAACTGTTGCTGTAGATGAAAATATTGGAAAACATATAAAGTGGTGGTTGTAGGTTCCCCCCAAGTTCCATGACCTTATAGTCCCAGGCAGTTGGCTAGGCCTTACAACCACCTCTTTACTAAATCAACATAATTACTAACCACCTTCTAAATATTTAGAGTGGTACACACAGTTAACTGTAGCTTTTTTCCTCATCACTTAAACTTCATTTGTAACAGAGAGAGACCATTTGAGAAAGGCACAACCAATCAAAATGCAAGAAACAGGTGATTATTTGATACTCAGCCTCTACTGTTACATATAAAACACAACTCCTATACCTAAAATTCAGGGAATATTACAGAAGATGAGCGAGAAAGAGTCTAAGAGTCAGAGTAACAGGAAGTCTGCTTTGAGATTATGTGCTCTAGAAATGTTAGGGAGGCTGAACTCACAAACTCTCAACAACATGGCTACCCAAACAAGATCTGAACAAGGAGAACACTAATAGGCGTGTTGATGTCAAACAGGCAATTTTCGTTGTGTCCTGACCCTAGACAAAGAACTTGATACAACTGGGAAATCTGAGACTGGGAGAGATGATCAGAAGAGTCTTCTCAATTACCTATTCAGTACTAAATCAATCTTGAAATAGTATACATATAAGTAACATTATATGTACTGAGCAGACTGTATTTATACATTTAGAAACATATATAGTACACAGTAATTAAAGAAAAAGAAGTCAAGAATTTAAAGGAAAACAATGGGAAAGTACATGAGAGAGGTTAAAGTCAGAAAAGGGCAGTATGAAAATTAAGCAACTATAATTTTAATTATAAAAAATTAATACTATATAACAAAGAATTAACATATTCAGGATCTTTTTCAAACAAAGATGAAAACAATACTCTTCTAGACTATTGACTGAAATTTTCTTATCTGGGGCTTTAAATATCGATATATGTAAATGATTTCTTTACCTGATTTGAAATAGGTATAAAATGTGGCTTTTAAGCAACAAGTTATCTAGCATTTGTTTGAGTCACATGAATATATTCTCATAACTTCCACCAAATTTTTTCTTCAATATCATAAGAAATAGTTTCAGTGTGTTGTAAACCAAAGTTGAATTACTAGCATCGTGTTTCTTTTTAAGATTAACCATACAATTGACCACAACAGATTCTCTAGAGTTCTGACCATTCTGGATAAAGCAACATTTTATCCTGAAAGACTGATATGAATTTCAAAATTACAGTTATGAAGTAGCAATGAAAATAATTTTATGGTTGGGGGTCACCACAACCTGAGGAACTATATTAAATGATCACACAGCATTAGGAAGGTTGAGAACCACTGTTATATATGGTACAAATAAGCTACCAGATGGAAAGTGACACCAGGTGAGTTTATAGTAATAGTCCTCTGAAAATAGTACAGACCTTGACACAATGGTCATTATAAGGTTATGTATCTATTAATGACTGGACTCCCAGTGATCTACTTTTGATTTTTTTCTTTCTTCTCTGTTTTTACTCTTACACTGTTTTTTTTAGCATCATATTTCCCATAACAACAATACGTAGGCCAATGTAGAAGATAAGAATCACATTAAACATAAATCTATTGCTGATTGCTAAAGACTTTGGAATGCTAGTTCTGAGAACAGTAAATACAGAACACAGCATACTGTACAGGAAAGAAGTAAACATTCTTGGGACACAATAATGTAGGGCTACGCCAATTAAAGTGGCAAGGACAGGAGAGCATATTTCAAAGCTTGGATAAGCTTCATTTTTATTAGGCTCCATTAGGGTTAATCTTCATTATAAAGTTGGATAGCATCTGGAATAATATGAAACTATACTTTTGGGTGGGTCTGTGAGTACATTTCAAGTCATCACTAATCAAGTGTTCTCTGAAAGGACCACAAATAAATATAAGGAGATCTGATAGAAAAGCAGTGCTACTTGGCTGCCAGTCTTTATTCTTTAAGGGTGATATTGTCTGCCTTCTGCTTCTGATGCCATTCCTGGAGAACATCAAAATCCAGATTCTTCAGACTCCAGCATGGATTAAAGGGCAGCAACCCTGTAGAAATCCTCCAGATTATGAATGCTGAACACAGTTCATTAACTGAGCCACTATCAGATTCTTTAGAAACAACCCAGCCTTTATCGTTTTTTAGCCATTCTAGTAAACACACTTTATAATAAATAGTTAAATATTATATTGGCTATGGTCTTCAAGAAATCCTTGGATAAGACATTCTTATACTATGTTTTATCTGTATATTAGGAATGACAACCATGGACTGATAAGTATCAAACCACCAAGAAAGTAACTGAGACTACTGAAAATACAAACAATGGGGGAACGAAATATCAAGTGGAGAAAAGTGTCAGTTATGACTTTTGGACAAATCTTGAAGCACTGAATGCTATAATTTGCCCCAGGAGCCCCATTTTGAAAAAAATCACACTGATTATGACAAACTAATATCCTGAAAATCTACCTAAATGAAATAAAACTATTTTAGGAAATTGGTATCCTATCAAGATACCCTTTAGTGGGTGGTACGCTCCTTCTTCATCAACTTGTTAGTAATAAATTGCCATGCCACTTCTTGCCCCTAATCCAACGATGAGCTTCTCCACCTGTGAGAGTATGTATTATACACTCACATAAGGGGCTGACTTTTCTCGGTGACAAAAAGACACCACATAACAAAATATCTGACTATTTACTGGAAGGTGGGATCAAATATTTGATTCAATACTGACTTTACAACTTCCATGTGCAACCATACTGAGTATGGTTTCTACTTGAAACCTGAATTTATTGTTTATTTCTTGGCTCTCCTGGTTCGTGGATACCCCTTCTCTTAAAATAAATACCTAATAAATTAAAATTTATATGTTCAAAGCTCTGCCTTTCAAGAATCCCACCTGAAGCATCTTTAATACACTATATTTCTAACGTCCACCAGACTACATCAATCTATTATAACTAAACAATACTCTAGAGTTTTATATGCCTTAAAATGCATAACAAATGGAAGCAGAGTGTTAATATCCCCATATGGGTAGAATAACTTGCTCAAATTTTTATATTACACATAAATTCATATTAAGTATATAGTTTTGCTTTGTTTTCATTATTATGTAATGTTTTCATAAATACATTAAAATGTAGTATTTATTTTGTATAGAAAACAATATTTTGTTGGAAATATATTGATGACTTCTATTTTTCTATTACAATGTGATGGATATTGTTATATTCATCTCCATATACCAACATGAAAGTTTCCTCCAATGAAAACATGGAGATGAATGAACATGTCATCATAGGATATTAAACATCTTAGATTCATGATGCAATCCTAAATTATTTTTAAAACTGATTAGAATAATTAAACTCACATAAATAAGAAAATATACTTTCTTTCACATAATTGGCAGTGTGCACTATTAGAGTAACTTTAAAATCAGAATTGTGCCAATGTAGAGTATATGAAATTGTAATTCATAGTTTTAATTCTAATTTCTTTGGTTATTAATGAGCGTTGGTAATTTTACAGTTATTAATATCACTCACATTTGCCATCTTTTTGCTACCTTTGAAATATTTATTTTTATTTCATTTCCTGCTTAATCATTTATTATATATTCGCTGCTGATACCTAGCGATGGGGTGATGTTCTGCATTCTAAATGTTAATTAATTGGTGCTGGTAGCTGTCTGTTACTTTGTTTTCTAATCATTGTCTCTGATTGGTTGAATAAATACTGAGGCCTGAGATTGGGCAAAGACAGAGGTAGGCAGGACTGATTTCCGGGCTTCTGAAGCAGAGAGGTCCATGGTAGAAGGAGCCTCCAAGACAAGCAGCTAGAGTAGGAAGGAGTTAGGGTTAGAACGCCATGGGTTAGAAAAAAGAACCTCATTCCACATGGCCAGGAACATCATAACAGCATAGCATGGAGAATAACAGTACAAGGGGACATATGTATATATAGGGTAATATTTGTGGAATAGAATTAAGACTTAGCTTTGATGTGCTATGATTGCTCTATCCAGGCCAAAGCTTGTTAAAATCCTTCACGTGTCTATGTGCTCATTTATAATGGTGGGTTAGGGATTAACACTGCCAATTAATTAACCAATAATATAAATACAAGTACATAATTTAACTGATTATTTCTACAAATGGCGTAGAAAAAACTAATTAAATTACATTGGGCAGCATTTGTAGAAGTCATTAATTAAATTGTTAGTATTTAGGTTGTATTTAATTGGTCTGTGGTTGTTAATCCTTAACCCACCATTATAAATGAGCACATAGAGAACCACGTGGATTTTAACGAGCTTTGGCCTGGATTGACCAATCTTATTCCATCTATTAATTCTATTACCCAAATACAACCCCATATATGCATACATTCCTGGACTGCTGTTCTCCAAAGTAGGCTGATGTTTCAGGCCACCTGGAATGACATTCTTTTCTCTACCCCATGGTGTGTGTGCTCCTTGGTGGAGGACTATCGAAAACAGATGAATGCTATAAGTTAACCAATGGTGTTTATGGACCTTTATCATCCATGACACTGGGATTAATCTTTGGAAGAAGTGGATTAACTTCTCAAGGATTTACTGTGCATCCAGGTATTATAGATTGCGATTGCAAGGAAGAAATTAAAATTATGGTATCAGTAAGGAAAGAGATGAAAATTAATACAGGGTATAGAATGGCTCAGTTGCTGTTGTTAACTTACATCAAGGGCAACGCTGCTCCAATAGAGAGAACAGGAGCATTTGGGAGTACTGGAAAAATGTGTATATTGGCAAACAGTAGTCAATTGTAAGAGACCAAAATTAAAAATACAAATGAATGTTATTGAAATAGAAGGATTTCTTGACACAAGAGCATATTTTACTATCCTCTCACAGGAGTCTTGGAATCCAAAAGGGCCACTTCAAAAGGTTTCTACACATTTTATAGGATTGGTAAATTATCTCATGTAAAAAAAAGTGCTTGATGGCTTAACTGTGTTGGACCAGAAGGAAAAATAAGGAAGTTGAAACCGTACGTGGCTAATGTACCCACAAATTTCTAGGGAAGGGATCTCTTACAACAATGGGGTAGTCAAATTACTTTCCTGCAATACCAGAAATAAAAAATGGAGGTATTGATATGGATACTCAACAACAATCACAAGTTGTTTATAATCTCCAAACACAGGACATCCGAGGTATTGAGTTTATGGATGCTTTTGGGAAAGGTATTGATATGAGTACTCAACAACAATCAAAAGCTACAGGACATTCCAGGTATTGAGTTTCTAAATTTATACTAAGGGCCACTGCTGAAATTCCAACAGTCCTACCCTTGAAATGGCTATCAAATAAACTGAAGTGGCATGGAAAAATTGGAGGCTCTTGAGCAATTGGTAAAAGAACAGCTGGAGGCTTGTCATATAGAAGAGTCTACCAGCCCAGGGAATTCTCCTGTGTTTGTGGTAAAAAAGAAATCAGGAAAATGGAGAATGATGACAGATTTAAGAGCTGTGAATAGAGTAATTCAACCTGTAGGTCCTTTGCAACTTGGTATACCTTTACCTTCTCTATTACCAAAGTAATGGCCTTTAACAGTAGTTGATTTAAAAGACTGCTTTTTCTCAATTCCATTCCATAAGAATTGTAGGGAAAGGTTTGCTTTCTCTGTACATACTCTTGATGACAGTAGACCAATCAAGAGGTATCATTGGAATGTGATTCCACAGGGATTGTTGAATATTCCACTCTATGTCAATATTTTGAACAAAACCATTAGAAGTAATTCATAAGCAATTTCCTCAATCTATTATCTACCATTACATGGATGATATTTTCTTGGCTAATTCTGATGTAGTTATTTTAGAGAAATTATTTAAGGAAATGCAAAGATTTCTGCCATTAGAGGGGTTAAAAATTGCTCCTGAAAAAATAAAAAGAAGAGGTCCTATTAGCTATTTGGGTTATAAAATAAGTCAACAGAGAATAAGAACACAAAAGGTATAGATCCGTAGAGAACAATTGAAAACTCTTAATGATTTTCAAAAACTGTTGGGAGATATTAATTGGCTGAAGCCTACCCTTGTATTAAGTACTTATGAGTTAGGCAGTTTGTTTCAAACATTACAAGGCAATTCAAATATAAACAGTCCATCATGTCTAACTTATGAAGCAAAGAGTTATGTTTAGAAGAAGCCTCCAACACACGCAGCAAAGGGAAGGAAGGAGGATACACACTATGGGTTAGCGAATAGAACATAACCCCACATGGCCTGGAACATTGGCCTATCACGGAGAATAGCAGTCCATGGACATGGGGTCAAATTTGGGTAAGAGAATTTTGAGCTAGTTTAGATGGGCTAAGATTGGTCAATCCAGACCAAAGCTTGTTAAAATCCATGTGTTGTCTATGTTCTCATTTATAATGGCAGGTTAAGGATTAACGACTGTAGACCAATTAAATATAACCTAAATGCTAGTAAATAATTTAATTAATGATTTCTACACATGGCTTCCAACATAATTTAATTAGTTTTTTCTACAACCTAGTCATGATTTCACTCTAGAAGCCAAAAGGGCTTTTTTATTTTTTTGGTAGGGTACATTAAATGAGTAGGTATAGTAAACTCTAGGAAAATTTAGAGAGTCGGACTTTGGGAATTGGAAAGGATTAGGAAGGTAGGGGCATGGAAAGGTGAACTAAATTGGGAGTTAGAGAGAGATAATCCAAGGAAAGGGCAGATGAAACCTACATCAAAGCACACAGTCCCATAAGTCAATAAAAGCATAATTGGATGGAGAGTAAAATTTAATTGATAGGAAAATAAAGGGTTGTATAAGGGAGTTAAATGGTTAATAAGGGAGTCAAGGGTATGAGAGAAAATGTAATAGCATACTAGGTTAAAAAAACGTATAGATATATGAAAGACACTTTATTGGAACTTACAGCTTAGGTGATTTCCAAATATAGTTTGAAGCAAAGAACTTAAACAGAGTTACCTAGCATACATCAAGTATTTTACTCCTCAAAGACATGGGTTATAAAGTGAAATTCACAGTATAAAGAAAAAGACACCTCACTTTGAAGTACTGGCCAGGGAGTCCTCAACAGTATCCAAAATAACACATACCTTTGTCACTGTCCTTGGTTACCCACCACAACTTCATGTTAAAACCCTAATGATAAAGGCACCACACCTTTTAATTAAAGACAAGTAACATATCCATCTCAAAATGACTGGAAAAGCAGCTTCCTGCCGACTGACTAACTTTCATAGTGACAGAATATGTTATATAGGGTGCTTGGGGATAAAAAGTATCCATGGTCTTACCCAGTGCTGGAAACTACATGCTATCACACTGACTTGCCAGTGAAGATATGCCCCCTGTTGCTATGGTTATACAACTATTATGAGGTAACAACCTACTTTCTTAGTGGATTTGAGAACTGATCCATATGAGGGAATTTAATGCTTACTACTGGAATTCTAGTCAAAGGCTCATGGATGGGGAGTTCCTAGGTCTTGGCATAGAAACTGCTATTAGAATTTTTCTCAATGGTGATGCTGTAAAATTGCTGACTAAATGTTTGTGTTTACACAAATAGATTGCTGTCAACTTTGGTCAAAATAAAAAGTTGTCTTTGAAGTGGGTGATAATCAACCCAAAGACAATTTTCCAGTGTTCAGAAAACAAGTGACAGTGAAAGCAAAATCACAAATGTGACAACAATGTCAACTTCTAAACCCTCCAGATCTCAGGAAACAGCACATAGCAGGAGGAGGGAACAAGAGCTTAAGAGATAGAAAATGAGGTAGAGTGCTATAAAATGCTGTCTCATTGACAGGATATGGGTATTATACTTTTGAAATCATAGCAACTGTGAATTTCTAGATACCCATATAAGATGAACCAGCTAGAATTGTTGCATAGATAAGGGAATTTGTTGACCATGTTCTTCCTCTTATGAGGGGCATTTGGCAGTTGGTAGCTGTTGAGTGGGGGGGGTGTTCTAACTGGTAAGAAGGGTTTTCTATGTTCTAGTGGATAACCTCATATCTAAGCTCATATGGACACAACTAATTGGACTTGTTGTGAATTAGCAAATAAGAAAAAAGACATGCAAATAAAGGGGGACATTCAGGAGGGGAAATAGGTGGTGTTTGAGTAAGAACATAGCAGAAAGGTATGATTGTATTTCAATGCACATCCACAAGAAATTCTCAAGAATAAAGAAAAAAATAATTAAAAATACAGTGTTACATGGTCCCTGACATTATGAGTTTACAATTATTATCTTGATTAAGATGACTTGTAGGTGATATTGATACTATAATTTTTGGAGTATTATGTCCTAAAGATACCTGTGCTAAAAGCTTATTTCCCCATGGTGTTGGTATTGGGAGGACTTACATCAATAAGAGTCCTTAGGTCAATTGGAATATGGCCTTGGAATGTTTCTTATTTAATTTTTGTTGTTGAGATTGAACACTGTGACCAGTGAAACTTACAAAAGTGTATATTTGAGGCTTACAGTTTCATAGGGATGCAACCCATAACTATCATGGCAGAATACATAGCAGTATCCAGGTATGCATGAAACTAGCACAGTAGCAGAGTTCTAACAACCTGAGACACAACATGAATCAGAGAGAGAGAGAGAGACAGAGAGAGAGAGAGAGAGAGAGAGAGAGTAACAAAGGCATGAGCTTTTTAATCCTCAAAGCCTGCCATCCAGGACAAATTTCTTTCAATAGGGTTCTATACACCCTCACCCTTCCCCAACAGTCCCAGCAGCTGGGGACAAAGTATTCAAATATATGAGTCAATGGGGCCCATTGTCATTCAAACAATCACAGAAGAGACTGTGAGCCCCTAGTCTCTCTGGGTTCCTGAGGAAAATTTTGATCTTTTAATTTCTCACAGCTAATGAGTCAATGCTATGCCACCTCCTTTAATTTCCAAAGCTGTGGATTAAATACCCTTCTTTTCATTTTTTTTTGAGATGGAAGTTTTTATTTATTTTATATAATAATATAATCTTGGCTGAATATTTGATTCTAGAGGACATAGATCACCTATAATATTTTTCTGAGTTGATTGATATTTTGATTTATAATCATCAATGCTGAGAACTCTTCTGGGCACAGTTGTCTGCTCTAAGGGCAGAAAACTTTGCACACATAGTAAAAGCCCTGAGATTCATGATGTGCAGCATGCCAGCATATACACACTGTGCTTTCAGAACCAAGACAGTGGTGAACTCTTACGATGGAACCTGGACAAGTGCAGCCAGCAACACTCCAGATTCATTATGCATTTGATTTCCAACAAATGTGTTGTTGTTATTATGTGTTCAGGAACCTTTTACTACTGTCCAATTTTTTTATATAATTTATTTTTTATTTCTTCAAGTTATATCTCAATCACAATCCCCTCCCTACTCCCCCCTCCAGTCACACCCTTCCACCCTCTTCCCCCTCAGCCCCCCATTCTCTACCCTTTTTTTTTAGTTTAAGGTTTATCTTTTCCCCCAAACAGCTCCCCCTTTCAGTCCAACAAATGGTTCTTTCCCTTATATCAATAAATACAATACAAAACAACAGAAATAAATAGGCCACAATTATGAGAGTTATATGGCTTAGCATACATTTCCAATGTCTAGTCCATATGTGTTTGGCACCTGACTTTAACATTCTACTATCTAACCATCTCCATGAGTTTAAAGTTCTATATCTAACTCAGCTTTCACACTAACTCACATCACAATTTTAAAAACATCTTCTTAGATCCAGAACACCCTCTTGATTCCTAAACAACTCAAAATATAACAATGAGACTCTAGCTATCTATTCTTCAACCACCTCAGAGTCCTGAGAGGGATAAATATATCTGATTATATTACTTTGTTGAAATTTATGGTGGACCACTCTCTCTCCAACTTTGAGAATTTATTTTTTAATAAAAAAAGATTAACATATACACACAAAATTTGCAGACTATATTTATACAAATGTTCCAGTTTCCTTTATATTGCTGTAAAAATAATGATAATAATAATAATAATAATAATAATAATAATAATAACCGGACCAAAAGCAACCTGGGGTCAAAGGGTTTGTTTCATCATATAGCTTATAGTCTGTCATGAGGTGAGTTAGGGTAGGAAGCCTCACATGATCAAAGGAAAAAAATGGAATCATTTTTCTCAGCTTGCTCAGTTTGCTTTTTTATGCAAGCCAGGGGTGACACTACCCAAAGTGCAATGGGCATTGCTACACCAGTCACCAATCAAGAAAATGACCCACAGACTTGCATATAGGCCCATCTGATAAAACCAAATTCCTCCATTGAGGTTCTTTCTTCCTAAACGAGTCTATTTTGTGTCAGGTGGACAAAAATAAAAAGAACCAACACAACATACTAATGTGCTATAGGAACTAAACACCTACTAGCAATTTGGGCCTCCTGATTAAGTGCTCTGCCTGTATCAGAGCGAAACATCTCATCAGGATTCATTTTTATCTGCTTTATAATGTGCATTTCTCTTTCATATTGTATTCTCTTGATTCTGAAGCCCAGGATTTTTATGTTGTAATTATCCTTTTAAGATATATTAGTTTGTTGAAAACATGTATTATGCACTACTCTCCAAATTTGGGGCTTGGGCTTTTAAATTAAAAAAACATAATAACTTATACATACAAAATGTGCTTATTTTCATGGAAAAACCCTCTAATCCTGTAGAAAAATAAATCATTTGGGTCAAGAAACAGAGTACCTTAAATTGAAGCATGGACATACAATTGACTATTTTAAAGCTGTGGTACCTGTTTCTGTCTGGCTCCCATTTGTGGAAGAAACAGTGTTGCAGTAGCATCAAGTGTGGAATACACTAATTTCAAATCCTGAAGATATTTGTGCATCTTTATGCATAATTCTTACTGGTGGGAATTACAGAAGTCAATAATTTGTCCTTTAGTATATGCCCATAATTCTGAGTATGAATGAAGCCTTTAATAAGGTATATCTCTCATCCTCTTGAACACATTTGTTTATTAAGTTATTATTATACATACCATATTTTCTTCATGAACTTTAATTAACCATGGCATTGTTAAAGTGAACAAACTTATATTATATAAAGAAAGATCAGATACCTTTAGACAAATTACAGACTGCAAAAATATTACAATGGCTTTGTAGTTTTAACTATTTCAACTGAAGCTTTACAACCTATCATATACTTTTGGTATATGTATAAAATTAAACATTCTGAATGCTTCTGTGCCATCAAACCATATACTTAAGAACTTAAATTGTTTTAAAAATAGGCAGCATCTATTATGGCTAGTGTAACTTATTTGAGCTTACAGTAGTCTACTATCATTATGAATGGTTAATTTTTAAGCATTAAAACTGTGAATTAAATGAAAACCATATCAGTATTCTACAGGCCTTTTAGGGTAACAACAATGTCAAGCATATTTCTGCACTTTGTTCTATACTTTCTAATTAACAGTTTTCATGTGAAAGTCAAAACAATGTACTAACATATTAAATACTAGAATATATTGACTGCTGTTGTGTGTAGCTTTCCTATGAAGATGAACCAACATCACATCACCACTGATAGGGCACAAAAGAGAGAGCATAGAAACAATTTAAAGTCTACCTTTGTAAAACAATGAGTTAACTATAATTACTTATAGTAATATGCATGAGGGTTCACTACTGGAGCAGGAGCAACTTACTTTTGGCTATACCACTGAAGGACAAAGTCATTCCTTCCTCAATAACCATTAACTACCTCTATACATCCTTCAAGAAAGGTGTGGCCTTCTAAGACCTCTCTTCTCATAATCATTAACTGTCTATGAATCCTGGTAGAGAGATGTAGCTTCATGACACTCTCATTTGATGGTGTAGTGTTAAGCATTCTAAATGTTACTTAATTGGTCCTGCTTGCTGTCTGTTACTTACATTGACTCCGATTGGTTAAATAAAATGCCGAGGCCTGAGAAGGTGGGATTAACTGAGATTCGAACAGGAAGCCTGTACTTTACACAGAGGATTAATGCATTCCAGCTAGGAGCAGCAGGAAGGAGGAGGCACATACCATGGGTTAGGAAAAAGAACCTTACTCCACATGGCCAGGAACATCATCATAGCATGGAGAATGGCAGTCCAAGGGCACATATGTATATATGGGCTCATATTTGGGTAACAGAATTATGAGCTAGCTTAGATGGGTTAAGTTTACAAAATTCAGGCCAAGGCTTGTTAAGATCAACATGGTGTCTGTGTGCATTTATTTTTAATGGTGGGTTAAGAATTAACAGCCACCGAACCAATTAATGATAATATAAATACTGGTTAAACAATATAATTTAATTATTTCTGCAAATGGCACCCAATGTAATTTAATTAATATTTTTCAACACTCTTTCATGAGGATTTACTGTTTTTTATTGTTTTAAACTTCAAAGTCATAAATTTTTTCTGATACAGAGAGAGAGAGAGAGATGTTTGGTCCTTAAGGCTGGGTGCTTCAATGGCTGGAGTTAGTGCACAGTGTCTATCTTATACTGGGGAGCTCAACAACATGGTAGTTGCCCAGTCCATGGAGTTTGGCACCTCAACAGTCTCAGTCTAGTGTAGGAATTCTAGGAGTCTCATGGAGAGCTGCTGGCTCTTATCTGTGGTGGAAGCCTGAAAACACTGGTTCTGATACCAGCTAAGGAATCAACAGCATCAGCAAGAGGATAAGTCAACTTAGCAGCAAGAAGAAAGTTTAATTGCTGAGGATTCAAAGAACAAACAAGAAAATGTAAATAATCTTCCTACTGCTGTGCATTTGCTAATCTGCTCTGCTACCAAAAGGTACCATCTATACTTGGTGTGGGTCTTCCACTATCAGTTGAGGATATCAGGACAATTGCATCTCCAGGTGAGGTTGATTACATATGTGATTCAAAATTGAGGCAAGTAAATATTAATACCAACCATCAAAATGTATTTTCAAAATTATACTTACTTGATCCTCATTTCTTCCTACTCTTTGCAGTATATAAAAATATCTCCCATGTACAAGCATAGGAATGTCAAGTAATAAACATAATCGCCATAAGAAATTACTGGACATATAATTCCCAAAACAGAGTTGTTTTAATTTTTTTAAAAACAGTTTCATTGTTTACATTCATTCATGACACTGTTACATAAAGACAGTTTCATATAAGTAGATAATGCACATTGTGGAATTTATACATAACAGTTGACATATGGAAAGAAATGTTTAACACACTGGAGAAGTAATTGTCTCCAATATAAAACAAAAACTTCAAAGCACCGAAAGTAAAATGAATCTTCTCAATGCAAAAAAGATTGACAAAATTCTGCAACTTGCTCTAACACTGGAAAGGTTTCTCTTACCTGGTTCTCTCTGGTCAAGTGGGTTGTTTTTAAAACAAGTTGTTTTTTGAGCATTCTTAGAGTAAACTTTGTCTCTATCAAATATAGTCATCTACTTTGGCAAAAAAAATCTCCCTTTTTGAGTTCCTTAGAACATAGGGAAACTCTTGATACACTGTATAGGATACTAGTCATGTTTTAGGCTCTGATTACTTGACTTGCCTTTCACAGTGTGTACCATCTGTCCTCCAAGGGAACTGTAGAGGTGACATACAATTACAAATATAATGTTTGGTCTGCCAGACTTGGAATGAGGCTTGTGTTTTGCAAAT
>CAJQZJ010037522.1:147715-218021 GCA_907164525.1 Lophiomys imhausi | reverse complement strand
TTTAGGAATCAGAATGACAGTGGCCTCATAGAATGAGTTTGGCAGTGATCTTTCTGTTTCTATGTGGTGGAAGAGTTTGAAAAGTAATGGTGTTAGTTCCTCTTTGAAGGTCCGGTAGAATTCCGTGCTAAAGCCATCTGGCCCTGGGCTTTTTTTGGTTGGGAGATTATTAATGACTGATTCTATTTCCTTGGGTGTTATTGGGCTGTTTAAGCTATTAATGTGATTTTGATTTAGTTTTGGTAGGTGGAATTTATCGAGGAAATTGTCCATTTCGCTTAGGTTTTCAAATTTAGTGGAATATAGATTTTTAAAATAATGCCCGAATATTTTCTGGATCTCCCCAATGTCTGTTGTTATTTCTCCCTTTTCATTTCTGATTTTGTCGATTTGGGTTCTTTCCCTTTGCCTTTTAGTTAATTTGGCTAGGGGTCTGTCTATTTTGTTGATTTTCTCAAAGAACCAACTCTTGGTTTCATTGATTCTTTGTATAGTTCTTTTTGATTCTAAGTTGTTGATTTCAGCCCTAAGTTTGATGATTTCCTGCCTTCTGCTCTTCTTGGGAGTGTTTGTTTTTTTTTTTTTTCCAATTCACCCAGCTTAGCTGTTAGTTCACTAATATGAGCTGTCACAATTTTCTTTTTGAAAGCACTTAGTGCTATGAACTTTCCTCGTAGCACAGCTTTCAATGTATCCCATAGGTTTGGGTATGTTGTGCCTTCATTTTCTTTGTTTTTTAAGAAGTCTTTGATTTCTTTCTTTATTTCTTCCCTGACCCAGTGGTCATCCAGTAAGGAGCTGTTCAATTTCCATGTGTGTGTAGGCTTTCTGTTGATTCTTTTGCTGTTGAAGTCCAGCTTTATTCCATGGTGATCTGATAAGATACAAGGTGTTATTTCAATTTTCTTGTGTCTGTTGAAGCTATCTTTGTGTCCAACTATATGGTTGATTTTGGAGAACGTTCTGGGTGGTGCTGAGAAGAAGGTGTATTCTTTTGTGTTTGGGTGAAACATTCTGTAGATATCTGTTAGGTCCATTTGTTTCATGATCTCTGTTAGACTCATTATTTCTCTGTTTGGCTTCTGTCTGATGATCTGTCCATTGTTGTGAGTGGGGCGTTGAAGTCTCCCACTACTAATGTGTGAGGATCAATGTGTGATTTAAGTTTTAGAAGCGTTTCTTTTACAAATGTAGGTGCCTTTGTATTTGGGACATAGATGTTCAATATTGAGATGTCCTCTTAATGAATATTTCCTATAACCAGTATGTAATGCCCTTCTCTGTCTTTTTTTTGTTAACTTCAGTTGGAAGTCTGTTTTGTTTGATATTAGGATGGCTGCTCCAGCTTGCTTCCTGGGTCCATTTCCTTGGAAAACCTTTTCCCAGCCCTTTACTCTGAGATAGTGCCTATCTTTGTTAGTGAGATGTGTTTCTTATATGGAGCAAAATGATGGGTCTTGTTTACGGATCCAATCTGTAAGTCTGTGTCTTTGTATTGGCTAGTTGAGTCCATTGATGTTGATGGATATTAGTGACCAGGGGTTATTATTTCCCATTATTTTGGTATAGTTGATCATCCTGTGTTACTTTTGGTTAAGTTGCTGTGGAATTTTCTATTTCTTCTGTTTTCTTGGCTGTAGTTATTTTCTCTGTGTTGTAATTTTTCTTCTAGGATCTTCTGTAGGGCTGGGTTTGTGGGTAGATATTGTTTAAATTTGATTTTGTCATGGAATATCTTGTTTTCTCTATCTGTGTTGATTCAAACCAATCATATTTTCTAAATTACTTTCAACTGTCATGTAGATATTAGTATCTTTCATATTAGATAGCATCATTTTTTATAATTGAATGTCTTCCAATAATCTTTGCTTTTATGTTTGTATTCATAATTGTCTGGAAATGAAATATTACTTAATATGATAATACTTATTGTATTACATATTAAGAAAGTGGCTGTTACTAAGTTGACATCATGCAAAGAATTATCATGAGGACTACTTAGTTTTTACAGGGTGAAAGTATCATTTTTCAATGATAAATAATACTTGGAATAGATACTGACTATACAGTAATTTAACAAATTGAGCACTTGATATGAAAATAAATTGTATCATAAAAGTTACTTTTATTTGTATAACTCGGTATGGAAAGAGCAGTAGATTAAAGATTCTAGTATTAAATTGACATCATGTAAATGTAAAATAACATTATAGCACAAAGAAGTTCAACTGATGTAAAATAATAAAACAATTGAACAAGCACATTAATGTATGCAAGCAATAAGTATCATATTTATCATCAGAGAGTGGAGACAGTCTGGTTTATTGTGAATGTAGCTTAAGAATTTTGCTGCCTGTGTTCAAGTCCCAAAGTGATTATTTAATTTCAACATCCTCTGTTTTTCTAATCTGTAGATACTTTTACTACCTTCTTCCTAGGATTGTGGTATGGGAGATTTCTAATAATGTCCACCACATTTTATATACTAAAGAATTGTTACAGTAAATAGCTACATTGTGTCTGTGTGTGTGCCCCAATATTCAGTACATTGGATATATAATCAAATACCACTTTTGTATCTAAATATAACATTTTAAAATCTGTATATTTATATTAAGAGCTAAGTTAATCTAGATCATAAGTGAAACATGACACATATTTCTTATAAATTATTTTAGATTTTATTTTAGTAAAACAAATTTGCTACATTAACCAATGGTGGTATTAATTTTTTAAATTTTACTGATTTAGGAGTTATACCTTAATTTGAATATATACTATTATGTATCATAAACTTGTTTAAAATGTGTCAAGGATGTATTGCAGTGCTTATTTAAATGAAATATTGTAAAGGAATAATTTGAGTCACCATTGGATATCTGTAATGAACACAAGAAGCTTGTGTCTAAATTTCTGTTGATTAGTAATTACCTTGAATGCTTCACTTATATATTCTGGGCCAAGGAAGCTGTGGTACTAGTGTTCTACAGTAAACTTTGGAAACTCTGTATAGCTACATTAAGAATATTTAAGTCTTTGTTAAATGTTATTTATTTGACTATTTACATAGTATTATTTTGTTATATTATTAAATTATATACCCTTATTATATTACTTTATATTGAACAAGTAGTAATTACAGTATTAAAACTTGAGGAGCACACTGTTTGTTTCTTCAAAATGTAGTCGCTTTAGATATAATCTGGTCAAATATGAAATGTAATTCAAATTATAGCCATTACTTTAATAAATAAGAAAATATTAATACCATGAGGTAGCAGTTCATCACCATAAGGAAATATCTGACATAGTATTCATAAAGAAATAGAATATAACTTATCTCTGTATTTTTTTAAGCTTATGGACAATTTCCTTAGATTTTTAAAATAAAAACATTCCAGGGAAGGCAAAGTGCAAATCTCACAGTGGTCAAGAAGAAGAGATTGGAGGAGAGAGAAGGAAAAGAAGCCCTGTGGTTTGAGCTGCCTGTATGGAGGTTCTCCATATGGAAGCAGGCAGCCACATGGCAAAACGGGGAGCCCAGAGTATCTGAGAAAGTGTGCTTAGAACAGAGACAGAATGAAAGGAAAAGTTGTGCTTTTCTGAGTAATTAAAAAACATATAGAGACTGTATCTAGGCCCCATACACATATGTAGCTGATAGGGAACTTGGCCTTCATGCAGACCCCTTAGTAGAGGTAGTGGGGACTCTGTCATGGACTCTGTTGCCTGTTTGTGGAACACTTTACCCTAGTTGGGCTGCCTTAAGTGGCCTCAGTGGAAGAGGATGCTCTAAGTCCTGATGTGACTTGAAGAGCTGGGGTGAGTTAATAGTGGGGAGGTTCCCTTTTCTGAGAGGGAGGAAGGGTTGGGACAGTGAGGAGGAGGGAGGGAGCTGTGATCGGGATATGAAATCAATTAATGAAAAAAAGAAAGAAAATCACACAAACTTATAAAGCTGTGTGACTGGCGTCTAGTAAGCTATGTCTTAGTTCAATCTTTTATTCTTTTGGAAGCTTAAAGTTCAATATTCACTGGGTCCCACTGATTTTATCTCATCTTTGAATGACCTAAAGATCTCTGTTGCGTCCGTCTTTTAAATATTCCATCACCACACAACAGCAATACCCTGAGACTTTAAAGGCCTTGATTGTAGCGGTTCCTTAAGGAATACAAATCATAACCAAATGGTATAAGTTGTTATTACACTACATGTACCTGTATATATTGAAATCCCACTCACTCTTACAAGGCATAGATGTAAAATCAAAGTTGAATGAATTAAGCCTTGGCTCCATATCAATAGGATAATTCTGCATATTCATCTTTAGAAAAGTTTAGTTCCGGGTTGTGGAGGTATCTATGTAATATTTCAGTTTAATTTTCCACTTGATTTCACAAGTGACCTTCAGAACAGTCTTGTGCATGTTACTGCATATGTTACAGTATTAGTATATTATCTCATGTGAATTAGTTAAATCAAGTTTAATGTGATTTTAACAAGCTACTTTGAAACAAATGTACTCCTTCTCTGATACCTTGTGTGTATATATTATATGTACATATGTATATTATCTCATGTGAATTAGTTAAATCAAGTTTAATGTGATTTTAACAAGCTACTTTGAAACAAATGTACTCCTTCTCTGATACCTTGTGTGTATATATTATATGTACATATGTATTAATAAAATATATTAATGTAATATATACGAGGGGCTGGCCGTATTTTATTTTTGTACTATTTCAAAAATATAGCTGTAGTTTTGAGCAGATGGACAAAGATCCTCCTAGACAATGCATTCAGATTTCCTGTTGTAGATTTTATAAAAATTCCCAATCAGAAAACCAGAAAAGTAATAAAGAGGAGATTAGTTGCTATTAGTTGACTTTTATCTCTATAAAAGATATTTAAGAAGAAACAATTTAAAGGAAAAAGCTTTGTGACTTGTTTTGGCTTGCAACATATATATGTATATGTATATATATATATGTACCTTTAATGGCTCATGAATTTATGAACTATTAATTTATCTCTCATATTAGCATCCTCACAACCCAATCATTCCCCAACTAAAATTAGAAATTTGGGAACAGTTCTTTAATATATAATTTTTAAAGAAAAGTTTTATATGTAAACCGTAAAAAGTACAAAACTTAAACTGTCATTAATAACAATAAACCATAGCATCTTAATAAAAAGTAGAAAAGTATTACACATGTTGAATAGTTAAATGTACATATTAATGTAAATAAATGTAAGCCTTTACTTGAAAAGAACTAGAAACACTTGTAAAATGGAAGTTGTGAAATTCTGGCAGAATAATTTTTTGAAATGAAGAAAGAAGTTGTGACAGTATGTATGGGTGTATATATCTATTTTAATTTTCAGTTCCCTGATGGTATATGATATTGAACATCTCTTTATGTACATTTTTTTAATTTTATATGGTTTTTATGGATGGGCATATTTAGATACTTTGCCAGATTTTTCAAATAGGTTGCCTTTACATTATTGAGATTTGAGAGCTTTTTGTGTAACTAGGATAATAATGTTTTATTAAATATCTACCTTGTGAATTTTCTTTCTTTCAGTCTGTGGCATGTATTTTACACTCTTAAACGGTACATGTTGTTAAACATAAAATTTAAAGTTTCATGGGGTCCAACTTAGTTTTTTCTTTTATGCATTTGCTTTTTGTTGCTATATGTAATACCTCAACACTATACCCATACACTCTTAAGTGTTGCAATTTAAATACTAGAGATTTGCTGTTACTGCATTGTTAAGTACCCAAATGATTCCTTTTGACTACTTATCTCTCTGATTTTTGGACCTTTTTTTCCAGTCTGTTTCTTCAACAAGATTGGTAGATGCATGAATGTAAAGATAGTTATGATCGCTATTGTATATCTGAAGTAGCCTCCTACTTTGCAGTTGTTCTTTGTGTGAAGTTTTCCTAGTAACTCATACATGTAAAAACCTCTCATATGACTGCTGAACTGAGGGGTGCTGATATGTAGGTATACTCCACTCTGGAGGAGTGGGATGGGTGGGAGAGGGAGGAGAGGATGGAGAGAGGAACCAGAAGGGGTGGAGAGAGGGCACTGTGATGGAGATGTAACTTGAAGTAATAATAAACATTAAAAAAATCCACCAATATAAATCATACGTAATTTAATCTAGAATGCTTCAGTTGATATCAGATGCTAACTCATTTATATCTATGTTGAAGTTAAGAGATGTTTGTTGACATTTGTAAGTGGATAAGTGAATCTTTTGCTTGTTTTCTCAACAATTAATAAAACATCAAATTTTAGAGCAAACGACTTCAAAAACATATTGTTCCTTACTTCAAAAGCATATTGTTGCTATGATGAGTATATGTGTAACAGGGAGAACAGGTGTGATGACGCCTATGGGAATCCTGATTCTCTACTTTCTCATATGCCCATTTCTTAGTGACTATTTCAACTTAATAATGAAAAATCAATCAATCAAACAAACAAAAACATGTCTTTCTACTAACTTACATCCAAAAGTTAGGAGACCTGATTCTATATAAATTCTGATACCAGTCTGCCATATAAATGGTAGCATTCAAGTAGGGTTTTACAAATCAGAGCACCAGTATTTCCATGTAAGTGCTTAACTCAATCATTAATTACCTTCTTATTCTCTATTCTCACCACCATCTCAGTGACCGATGTATAACATAATCTTCCTATATCTCTGAAAATAGTCTTATTTCAATGATTATATTTACTCACATGCCCAGCACAAGAATACTAATGACTAAGTACAATAAAAATTTATTTACTCTGTGAAATCGTAGGATCTATAAATCTAAACAGTCTGACTCCTTCAAATCCATTCTGCAATTTACTGCTCTCGGTATGTTAAAAGTATTATATTAGACTCCAGGGAAGTAAAGATAAATAAGACAACAATGCTATAATTCAAGAGGTTCAAAATAACACGAGGAAGGCACATATAGAGCAGAGTTGGTGGATTACATCAAGAAAACAGTGTTTCCTGGATATAACAGATGCATACGTGAAGTAACAGCAGTTGTGACAGGATACACACAACCATTCAAGCTAAAGACAGACAAAATCCCAGTGTGAGGGAGGAAACTGGGTACATAATCCTACCCTTAGCTGAGGAAATATTGGTGTTTAATAGCTTCTGTGAAAGGCAGAGTTGGTTTTATTTAATGATGTGACCTCTAGTAATTGATCATATTCCAGGATAGGCACCATACTCGAGTAGTTTTCCCACACAAACTGAATTTAATGAGTATTAAAATAGTGAGAGAAAATATAAAATTGGGTACATAGGGAGATGAGAGTTGATCTGGGAGGATTTGAGGGTAGGAATAACATAATCAAAATACACTATGAAATTATCAAAAAAGTTTAAAAAATGTTGAATAGTTTTTTTTAAAATGAGAATTTGTTTCACAGTTGTATTGATATACTTGGAAAACTTAAGTATTCATAGTGCATTTGAAGGCTTTCATCCTACATACTGCTGAAAACATTTTTATAAATGTTACTTGTTAAGTAAGTGCTTATGTGTAAGAGAAGGGCTAAGGATATGAACAAGTAGTAAAAGAGCAGAGTGTGACTGATTTGTTGATTGTTTTATTATAAGTAATTGGTGAAGGAAATGGATGAGTTTTTAACGATTTCATAGATTCTGGGTTGGATGGGTAACTATCCAAACCCGATCCTTGAAAAATGGTCTCTTTGTATCTGGTTCTGGGGTGATTTTCAGTCTGTGCTTCTTGTGTGAAAGCATTGTTAACCCAAGTGGCTTAATTTCCATATACACAGAAGTTAATATATATTAATATCAATTTATTAATATATGTATATATACACATGTATCCCATATAATTTTAGTTAAATATAACATAATATGATTCCTTAAAGCTTTATCAAACAACCTTGGTGTTATTAGATTTAATAGACATATTTGGAGGGAAAGTGGATGAGATTTATAGGTGTTGCACCTTGGTAGGACAGTTTAATTTATTCCATCTCTTGATAAGCTCACATAGTATTTTCTGGAACCAAAGCTAGATAGCAGGAAAGAGGCTTTCAGGTCATATATATTTTGAATCATCTGAGTCCTGTCTTCTAAGTCTGTGGTGTCTTCAGTGGTAGGATCCAACTCTCAATCCCTGAGAGGCAACCAAAGGCTACATCAATAATCTGTATTGTTTAAGAAGTCACTTGGACTACCCTGACCAATCCTTTGAAAAGAGGTTTCTAGTTTCTGGTACTCAGGTTTTTATTATTCTGTTTCTTGTTGGAGAGCATTGTCAACCCAAGTGGTTTATCTTCCTTTAATATCTGTCTATATCTATTTCTATATTTATATCATTTATATCTATATATATTTATATTATCTATATATATAATGTATATATTTATATATATTTCTGCAAATATATATTATATATATATATATATATATACATATAAAACATAACCAAAGAAAAATAAGTTGTCCCTTTGAGAGAAGGCATAGACATTTGAAGAACAGTGACTGGGAGGGCCTGGAGGGAGGAAAGAAAGTAGAATGAGTGTAGTTATATTTTAATTAAAAGCATTTAACAATAATCACTTTTAAAAGAATGGATGGGCTAGGGATTAGGAAAAACATGATAAAATATACTGGGTTTCTTCTCAAACCTATTGCTTTTAAATTGCCTGTGAGGCACTCAGGTAGAAATGCCCTGCAAATAGATGAACAAACTAATTTGTAAATACAGATAGTTAATTCTTAAAATCAGGTTTAGAGTTTTCACAGATAACCAGGTAACTACTGATCATGCTTGTATCCCCTACTCCCATACACAAAGGATTAAAGATGGAAGAAATGGCTGCTTTTCAGCTAGAGTATGTGAAGGAAAGTGCTGGAATACAATGAAGATAAAATATAACATGAAGACAATGTGGATAAGCTGAATCTAAATGGTTTGATAAGAAAACAAGGTGCTTTACATTAGCTTTCCTGTTGCCCTAGTGAAGAAAAGCCCTCCCATGACCATAATAACGCAGAAGATAGGCCACAGAGGGACCAAAGGAGACAGAATTGGCATTAAGAATAGTAGAACATTTTGTTTTCTGGAAATCTGGCAACACTCATAGACCCTAAGTTGTGTAGCAAATTGATGAGGCATATGAATCATGGTACTGTTCAAAAGGGGAATGCAGTACACAGTGACCTGATGCTTATGACATTTTGAAACTAAACCCAGATACTTCCCATCATTACTAGCATGCAGAACTCCCATTTCCATGGCATTGAAATTACTTCACCTCCACATATTTGCCAGAGATTGAAAGGTGCACCTTACACAGAATGTGTTGCATTGCCTGTGAATGCTTAAGTGATTTCACTGCTATGAAGTCTCCAAAGACTCAACAGCTATTCTCTGTGTTGCACAGGTACATAGATATAGACTTGAAATCTATATTCCATCTTTCCAGATACAGAGCAGTGACTTCAGACACACATAACTGCAGAACCTGAAAGACATGTGCAACATTATACACACATCTGGGGTTGGCTTCCATTTGATCTTTAACACTTCTTATAACTAACTCTTCCACTGATTGGCTCATGGAGACTCACTGGCATCCTAATAGGGCTGATACTTATAGAGATGCAATGTTATACTCCAAAAACCCAGACATGATGAAATGTCCTTGCCTTTGTGCAAACCCTGGAGAGTGACAGGATCCCTTCTGCCATTATGCATGTACACTGCAATGCACTAGTCAGACCCACAGGATAACTACACAGCAGGTACCATGCTTGCACTGTTATGCACATTATATATACTTATGCCATTAGGATATCCCTTTACTATGTAGCCTGAAGGTACTTGTAAGTTCTCTGACTCCATTGCTTCACACAACTCAAACAAAGCAATAATGACAGCTAAGATGATACACAAAACTATATTATATTGCCAAAATAGAACCAAAGTAAATATGGCTTCCCCAATGAACACTCTAAGATATACCTTCTGAGGAAGTCCTTTATTGAAAGCACCACCATATTTGGACAAAGTTTCTTTCAGTTGTACAAATACGAATGTATAGGCAAACATAAGATATATGAAATAACATACCACCCCCACCCCCTGAAAAAAACCTAGTAAAGTGCCTGGAAAGGAACTTAGCAAATTTAAAAGAAAACATACACTTTAACCAAATTGAGAATTTTTTGCTGATAACTTTTCAGATAAAGGTGGGATTTCCTGGCTGTCTCCTTTATGCTGGTATTTTTTTCTGGTTTGATATTGTGCAGGACTTGCATTTGCTGTCACAGCTACTGTCAGTTCATATATGCAAATGCCCTGTTGCATACAAAAAAATTTGTGTTAGTTATCTTTTGTTGGCTTGACAAAAAACTAGAGTCATGTGGGAGGAGGGAAACAAAATAAAGAAATGTTTCTATTAGGTTGGCCTATTGGCATGTCTGCATGATGACATAATATATGAAATTGGAATTATATAGTGGTGGTAATGATAAGTGAGAAATTGGGAGGGTGGTAATCAGGGGTACACTTTGTCAAAACATATATTCATGTATGAAATTCTCACTCAATAAAATAAAAAAGGAAATATCAGCATTAAGTTATATCTAGAACAAATAGTACCCACAGAAATTTCATCAGACAGCTTGAGAATATATGTTGTTCTCATCAATGCATGGAATATTTTATAAAACAGATTATGAGGTTAGAATGCAAAACAAGTCTCAATAAATAACAAAAATCCAAATCTTACAATTCATATTTTACCATAATGAATTAAAAGTACTCAAAGGGAACTTAAAATTGTATATATAGTTAGAAACTTAAAATAAAATGCTACTGAATAAGCAACAGATCACTGAGGAAATGCAATGAGAGACAGATATTTTATTTTAAAACACAACATAACCAAAATTTATAATCCACATGAAAAGTACATTTAAGAGTGAGGATTGTATGTCTCTTAGCAGCTTTATTTCTGATTAGCTTAGAAAATAACTGTAATAGACTGTCATAGTACCTAACACAATGACCGGCTTGCATGACTATTAGTTTGCATTTCTTAATTGTCCTGAACAGTTTAAGACAATTAGTAGCAAAAGGCTGAAACTTCACATTTCATTTTTTTTCTTTACCCCCTAACCCTTCCATGCCATTTCTTTGCTTATCCTAATAAAAGAGATAGATAGGGCCTCTTCAAAAACCTCAAGAGATCTGCAGAATATAGCATTCAAAGATGTTTTCTTAACTTTAGATTATTTTTTTTATATCGAGACATATCAACTCCTGACAGCACCCCCTATTCTACTCCAAGTAGAAGATGAGCATCGAAGAATCTCCAGTGGGAGATGATTGAATTAGTCGCAAGCCTATCTCTTGGTAGGAAAAGAAAAGCCTCTTGCTCCAACTGTAGACAGAATGCTGTCCAAAAAGGACAAAACCTGGAAGCAGGTAAGTTGACAGCCTAGCTCTGCCAAGACAGGGTAAAGTCCTTCATAACCCCTGCTCTACAATCAATGTCTGTCAGAGAAATGGGGCCAAATGACTGAAGATCAATGCTGTAATGTATGGAGAGAAAATGGGAACTGTCCAGGCAGCCACTGGTATGTCATTTCTTAGTTTTGGAAGCTGCGGGCCCTGTACTTCCTGTATAATGAGATTAATTTATCCCTCTCAGGTCTCTGAGGTTGTTGAGGAATAGATAGCTAGAGTCTCATAATTAAATTTTGAGTTCTTTAGGAGTCAAGAGAGTGTTATAGATCTAGGAAGATGCTTTTAAAATTGTGTTGCAAGTTACTATGAATGTTGAGTTAGATATAGAACTTTAAACTCATGGAGATGGTTCGATAGTAGAAAGTTAAAGTCAGGTGCCAATTGCATATGGACTGGACATTGGGAATGTACGCTAAGCCATATAACCCTCATAACTGTGGCCTAATTACCTCTGTTGTTTTGTATTGTATTTATTATTATAAGAGAAAGAGCCATTTGTTGGACTGAAAGGGGGAGCTGTTGGGGGAAATAAGGTATAGCTTAAACTAAAAAAAAAAAAGGGAAGAGAATGGGGGGTTGAGGGTGTGAGGGTGGGACAGGAGGGGGGAGTAGGGAGGGGATTGCCATTGAGATGTAACTTGAAGAAATAAAAAAAAGAATATATATAAAAAAGAGTGAAGATTGTAGAAACAAGTCTATAAAGCAATATCGTATCCAATATTATATTCAGTCTGGAAAATATCAAGTGCATTCTTCTAATAGTGTGATAAGACTAATATGTACATTTTCACTACTTTTATTTAACATGGAAGAGAAATTAAGATAAATAAATATAAGAAAAACAAGAATAAAGGAAGAAAGCTGATTCTTGTCAAAAATGTCAAAAAGCATTCATTTCCGAATGCCATTCTCTTTAATAAATATTGCTAGGAAACTAGATATTGATATTCAAAAGAATAAAATTTGACCTCTTTCTCTAATCATATAACTAAACAACTCAAAATGGATGAAAGATCTAAAAGTACTGAAAGAATCATAGTTAAACAGTAAAAGACATTGATATAGGCAATTCATTTTTGGATAGCATTCCCAAAGAATAGGCAACACAAAAATGGACAAATGGGATCATATCACACCAAAGGACTTCTCAATAAAGGAATCAACCAATAAAACTAAGATATCGATGTGTAAAAATACTCAAAGCAATAAAACTGACGTAATAAAGGACTTACTACTCAATTTGCTCAGGAGACATTAAGTCATCCAAGTGGAATTTAGCTAAAGGAGCACTGCCTCCAAAACATCCCAAAGATAATAGTCTCCTAACCAGTCCTGTAAGTGGTGAGGGAAATTTAGGACTCCAGGATGTAAATGTCTATTCAACAGAATTGATCAGCTATTAGGATCTATCCCATGACAAAGGAGACAGTGCTACCTTAAGACCAGCCATTAGGTCCTGATCTGAGGGCAGTTCAAGGTATGAGGGCGACATAGATTCACAACCATCATTATGTTTTTGCCTGTAATGGAGTCCTCTATGCTCTTGTCAGGAAAACTGTAATTCCACTTGGTAGCCTATATGATCCAGGTAACAATTATTGAAAAAAAAAGAAAGAAAGAGACGGGAGGGGGGGGATAGCACTGGTGTACTTAAAATAATGCTGGCAATATGTAATATCTTTGGTGTATAAACCTATCGGCCTAAGCTTCCACACTTTCAGTTTTCTGTCTCTGTTTAAATTGTTCAAAGTGTAACCTGAGGCCAAGGCCTGAGAGAGATGTAAAGATGACAATGTTTGTCGAATGCATAAGCCTGAGGTAAATATATGCTAACAAGAAATCTGTTGAGAGTTAAATCTTAATTGGGCATTAGCCTCAATCAGCCAAATGTTGAGATTTCCCTTCTTTGTGTTCAGAATCATTTCTCACTGAGAAAGTATTATATTTCTAAACAAAATAACATGTTGAAAGGGGGGAATATTTATAAATTATTTGTAAGATAAAAAGAATAGAATATTTAAAGAACAAAATGTTCCATTAAAAATTGCTAAATTAATTGAATAAACTTTCCTCAAAAATGGTACATAATGTAATAAACATCACTAAGCATAATGAGAATGCTAGTGAAAATAAAAATATCTTGCCCAAATAAAATGTCTATTATCAAAGATGTTAATAACAAATGTTGATGAAAATGAAGAGAAAAGAAGACTTCTCATATGTGGTACATTGAAATGTAAATTAGCACACTCATTATGGAGTATAAAATAGTGGTTTCTCAACAAACTAAACATAGGTTTTCCATAGTATTGAAGTATCTTAATTAATATATTCCAAAAGATATAATATCAAGAGGGATGTCTAGACTTCTATATTTATTGTTTCACTATTGACAGTAACCAAGGTAAGTACTCAAAGTGCTCATCACTGGATGGATAATTAATATTTATTATAGGGATATAATCAAATATTGCTCAGTCATATAAGTAATGCTATCTTATCACATATGACAAAATGGATGGAGGTAGAGGACTTTATGTAGAGTAAAATAAAGTAGACACAGAAAGAATCTTAGTGTGCATTCTTTCTCAGTTGTGGAAAAAAGAGAATTATTCTTAATGTCGGAGAAAACAGAATGATAGTTTGTAGAAGTTAAAAAGGATACCATGGTAAGAGTCAATGATAAATATAAAAATGCAGTTACATAGAAAAAATCAATTCCTCAGGTCCTGTGTTCTGACAGTTGGGATTCTTTTGGGGGAGGGGGCTCACAGTCTCCTTAATAAAAATAACCTTAGGATACTGTCAGAAGGAAGCTCACAAGCAATTTTATTAGATTTTAAGAGAAAAACAACAGGGCAGGCAATCTGTAAATCTTGGCAGCTGACAGAAAATGGACAAGAAAAAAAATGCCTGGATTTACAAAAACAGGCAAGTTCACCAATGGAAGTTGGCAAGCAGCTGTATGGCAGGAGGCATCCAGGGTTAAGAAAAAAAAAGACTGAGAAATCCCAGAGTGATATGGAAAGCAAACCTAAGCTTTTGGTCAGGATCAAACAAAAGAAATAGAAAGAAAAAGGAACCCTCACGCTTCTCTGAAAAGCATGTGGAGTCTGCAGTACTACACGCTGGAAATTCTGTAAGCAACTGCACCAAGAGAAGGACTTCCAGAAGGAATGAGTGTAATATATCATTAAGAGAAGAAGTATGTCTCCTTTCTTATCTGTCTTCCAAAGAATCATTTTTCCTGTAGTGTGGGTTCCTGGCAAGGTATTTGAGAGAAACAGCTGGATTCACTCTTAAAAGAAAGAGACAATATATTATGTGATGTTTTTGTATAGTTTACAATAAGTCTCTACCCAGGGCCAGAAGCAGGAATTAGATTTGACTTGTCAGAGAAGAAGGAATGGTATGGACTGCCACAAAACCCAGATAACCCTTCCTTTTCATATGGTGATTTAAATCCTAAGAGACTTTTCTTTCTGCTGTTACCAAGGAAACAGGAGGTGGGATCCAAAGTGGACCATGATGGAGGAGTCCATCCCAATGGCTTACAAGGCTCCTTCCTCTAAAAGTATGATAGGATTATTATAGGTCTCAGTGATCTATGATGTATTTTATAAAGGCTTCAATTGAATAGCTTGATAATTTCAAATACAAATGACAGAAATGGAAATTCTCCAATACTCTGATTTGATCAGTACATATTGTACATTAAAATAGATGTACTGAAATGTCAAATTGTGCCTTGTAAATATACATGATTATTTTGTAATAACTAAATAGATACCAATTTTAAAAATTTGAGAAAACTTTCAAAATCCTTTATGTTGCCTTTATTTTGGAGCTAACTAAAGAACATGAGAATAAAGGTGATATTTCCTGGAAATATGTAAAGAATGTTTACTTACCATGGAATTATTCTATGTCAAATTTTGTAAACTAATGAATATTTGGGGGATGCTTGCAGGAGTATGGGTGTGAGATTACTTAAAGGAATCTGGGTTGCTTAAAAGGAGCTGAATCGTGGGAAGGCCAGAGGAACCTTTTGGGTCTCCTTCAAGCATCATCCAAGAGATTGTATGTGCTGTAGGAGCCCACAAGATCGGAAGAGAATGTTGGATGCCCTGGAATTGGAGTTACAGGCACCCTGAGGGTGCTGGGTACAGACAAATGTTCTCTGTAAGAGTTCTTAGCTGTTGACCCATCTCTTTAGCCCATTGATTTTGTTGTTGCTGTTGTTGTTCAGACAAGGTCTTTCACTGGTCTGTAACCTGGCTGGCTGGCCCTTGAATCCATGGTATCCACCTGCCTCAGGACTGGCATCACCCCCACCATCAGTTCTGGGGATCAAGCTGTGGCCCCTGAGATTCCTCAGCAGGCTCTTTACACAGTCATCTATCTCCTCAGCCCTGAATAATTATTATTTTAAGCATTCCATTCTGTAGGAGCTGAATCAACAGGAAGTCCCACCCCATTAGGGGTGATGACCTCCTGTATAGTTTTTAACACTTATGAAGTTCACATTTAGCTGGGGGAGGTGGGTGGGCAGGATCAAGAGTGGTGGATAAAATTTCAGGAAAAATTCTAGTGACATTTTTTACTCTCCTACAAGGAATGTTAATGACTGCATTACCATTATTGTACACCTAGATACCACTATGTTGTTTTACATATTTCAGTGCCTTGACCCATTGACTCCTGGGTCAAGGAATTCTGGAGTTCATAAAGTCTGTTCTATAATGGCAATAATCATGTTACTTCTAGGCAGAATAGCTATATCTTAATGTGCCTTCTCTTCCCTTTCTTCAGCTCTTATAGTCTTTCCAATGTCTCTTCTATATTTTCTCAGCCTTAGAGGAAATGATAGATATTTATAATTCTTTAAAAATTACTGTGCCACAACACATCACTTATTCACAGAAACTGGATCAATTATGAGTCTACATACTAAAATTTGAACACTGCAAACAGAAATTTCTTTTGACTGATGCTGACAGTATAGCAATCTATGGGAGCAGCACAAAAATATAGGGAGATAGTACAAATGTTTAGAAGCAATTTGACAGACACATCAAATCCATTTTTATAAAACAATAGCATTATCATATGCTAGAAGCTATGTCCCTAACCACAGGTGTGTGCCTTGAATATTTTTTTTTTTTTACAAACAAACAAAAGTTTTTTCTCCTGTGGTGTGTCTCATAATTTCAATCAAAAGTAGTTGAATGCACTTGCAAAAGTTATGATACTATCTTCATGCCTGGCATTCTGATAGCATTAACATGTGGAGTTCATCCCTGAGTAATACGATTGGTCATTCTTACCCACAAGCTTGTGAAACTTTCATTTTTTAAAAAATATTAATGCTGTTGTTTGGTGAATTAATTAATTTATTGAGATTGTTTATGGCAGTATGGGTGTGAAGTTGTTTAGGAAAAAGAAATCTATCAGATACATCTGAGATTGATTTCTTCATGTCTGCTTTTGTCATGTGACCAACAGTATTTGGAAAAGTGAGTATTGTGGACCTCTCTGACCTTCAAACATAGGTATTTACCCATCTCTGGCAGTGGGATTTGATTCAATAACCCTAAGCTCTGGGAATACCTTTTCCCACCAATACCTTTTCCTTCTTAGTTTAAAAAAGCTTTATATTCTTGTAGATACTTTTCCAAATCTGTAAGATACTCATTAATATTAATGGGTTGACAGAATCTTTGAAAGTTCACTACTGTCTTCTAAGAAAGTGAAAGTTGGTCTTAAGATTCAGCAACTAAGCAGTTACTATAAATAAATATTATCAAGGTCAATGTAGCATAAAAAGATTCCATCAATTATATCAGTTGTTTTTCAAACAAAAACAGTCTTGGATAAAGTAGCATGGATAGAGGACATTATTAGCCAGTTCCAATTAGCCCTCTTAAGCATTTACAGAGGGCATATTTGCTTGCTGAAATGGCTTTGTGGTGAGTGAATAATCTCTATATTTATAGGCTCTTAAATCTCCCAACCATACAAAATCAACTTTACAATTTATATCACTTAAGAAAATTCCACCACAATCATATGTCATCTGTGTCTTAGCGATCTATTCTTTTTAAATATACTTTCTAACACTGGATAAAGGTATGCAATACAGTTTCTGAGAGTACATTTTTCTATTCATAGGATAAGCTTAACCTTTTCACTAACTTCATATTCACCCACTGAGCTCCAAATCCTCTAGACTTGCTTTTCTTCATGATAGTGGGCATTGTGATGATCACTTTCTTCCATCCCCTCAGTAAACTGTTCTTTATGATTTAAACTACTGTGAAGTTTGTAAGCACAGCATCTGTTCCTCTTTCAACAGTTTCTTTGTTTGGCCTCAGTTTTAATTACTTTTCTATTACTGAGATAAAACCATAACCAAGGCAACTTATAGAAAAAATGGTTTATTTCCATTTGATTCCTTATGATTCCAAAAGGATAATAGTCCATGGTGTGGAATGTAGGTAACATGCAGCAGGCAGCTGGAACAGCAACTAAGAGTTCACATCTTGAACCATAGACAGGAAGAAGAAAGAGCCACTGGAAATGCCACATGATTTTGAAACCTATGAGTTCAAAGCTGATCATATACTTCCTCCAGCTACACCACAGCTCATAAGACTACCAAAACAGACGTGACAATTCTGGACTAAGGATTCAAATGCACAAGATTTGTGGGGAACATCTTATTTAAAATATTGCCTTCATTTTTTTCTCATTCCCTATGCATTTCTTTAGGTTATTACAGACATGATTTACATAATGCTGTAAGTCGATCACACAGATTTTCCAAAGACTATCTTTTTTTTTTCCTTTATTTTTTATTTCTTCAAGTTACATCTCAATCGCAGTCCCCTCCCTATTCCCCCCTTAGTTTGGGAAGCTGCAGACCCTGTACTTCCTATAAAATCAGATATATTTATCCAAAGACTATCGTAACTGGTAAAAATCTTGTAGAATCATGTGACTCAAAGCTGTGTAAAACTATATGTCATGAGGTCATTAATTAATTAACTTCTTTCTTAATTCTCTAATGAATGTAGCTTTATCCAGCCCAGAGAACTGGGTATTAAGTACTGCCTCTCTCCCTCCAAATTCCCTACCATCTTGACTTCAATTGCTTCATGAAATAGAAATACTCCACCAGTACAAACCACTATAGCCATCTTTTAAAAAATGCCCCATGTATGTTACCTTTGGTGATGGCAATGTATTTTGTAATACTTTGAGGATTTCCCTGGAGATGCATGCAGATGGTATACACCTTGACTTTTCCTCTGGACAGACACCTCAACTTCAATTGCATGTATTTTTGTCCATATAAGGGGCTATACAAATGATCACTCAGACTCTCTGTGGTACGTTTAGTGTTAGCATATATAGCATAGGGAACTTGGAATAAGGCTGGACATTTAAGATAAAAGACTTACATCCGAAGTGGCATGTCCTTGGGAACTCACCAAGGACCAGGACCTCTTTGATATTAGGGCTGGGGGCAGGACATGAGGTGCCCGCCCTCCGTAGGTCTGCTGTCATTTCACAGCTCTCTGTGGAAGACATCTGAAGGACATGTCCTGAGGCACCTGCCCACATCAGTGGACCACCTGTGAATTCACACCCCTCTGCAAAAAGTTCTTTGAAAAAGACTGAGCCCAGCGAACTAACTTTAAAAGTGCACAAAAGCTTCTGCCGACAGGTGAAGATATATAAGGAAGGATCCATGTGGACGCTGGGCTGGCTCTCTCTCCTGTTCCTGATTCACTCAACAATGATTTCCTCGACCAGTGAAAAAACAGGCATCAGAATCTCATCGGAAAGTTTCACCCTCTGATGTTGACCCCTTTCAGGTCTGGGGTCTGGAGAGGAGATGGATTCTCCCTGATATTCAGGAGTGCTCAGACGCAGAGCTCTGGAACTTCCTGCAGGCCATAAGCATCTGAATAGGTGAGCCGCCTGGGAAACTTTCATATGTTAATTGGTTTTAAGGCTACAAAGAAATGAATGAAATTCAGAGACTTTAAGAGACTTTAAAACTGAAAAATTTTATGAAGACCAGCCATCCATCAGGACCCACGCTCAGAGAAAAATATCCTTTTGAGAAACCTTAGGTTAATGTTAAATGTTTGTATTAGAGATACTAAGAAGTTTGGGGTGTTAGGTTTCAGAGTTAAGGTTTGGGTTTAGGATTTAGGAATTTTATAGACAATTATTAGGTAATTGTTAAGTACTGATAAATATATGTGATAAATAAAAATTTACTGTTACAACTCTCCTTTAGTTTCATTGTGTCTTTCCTCAGTGTCAATTTGTTACAAGATATTCCTTGGAGAGACATAAAGAAACATAAAAGAAACACCATTTCTCTGCAAATTGTGTACCAGCTGACCAAAGAAACAGTTTCATCTAAGTCCAGCATCATGAACTAATGAGTTTATTGAGGTTACTTACATAGCATTAATGAGGAAATTCTTGGAGGAATATGAATGGCTCAGAAGCAGTTATATATCATTAAGAAGTTTCACTCCAGCATTAGCAGTAACTCACAAATGCTGCCTTATTGAAATCACATCCTCCATCTGTCTTCTATTTCCTGTATACCATAGCACCCTATAAGAATATATGTTGCCATGGCGCAGGATCAGGAATATTGTATGGAATCTTGAACAAATTTTTGTTAGACCCCCACATCCTTCTACAAAGGGATGATATGATGATAGTCTTGTTTGCCTTATCCCATTGCCATAACTGCTGGCCTAAAATATCCTAGATCAGTGCAGAAATCACTGCTCCATGATGACAGTGTTAAGCTATACCAAAGGAAAAACCACAAGAGAGGTAGTTGAAGAACATATACAATTTCATTATAATTATTTTATAATATCAATGACTTCAGAAGCCTATTATAATCATAACAAACCTCCCAGATCATCTTTTTGCAACAATAACTCTTTCTGATAACATTGCTTTAATAAATTACTTGTCTGTGTTTTAAATAAAATAATAGTATAAATATATAATACAATTTTGATATAACATGTTTTCAGCCTTTATGGATTCATAACAAACATTTTAAACAATATTTTATATTGTATGATCTTATATTTCTAACAACCCAGTTTGTAAATCAGATATCGTTACTATTTCCTATGTATTTATTTATTCATTCATTCATTTTCCATCCCAATTCCAGCCCCCTCCCTCCTCTCCACCTGGTCCTACCCTCTTCCTCCCTTCTTCCTTTCCTTTCTTCTCAGAAAAGGGGAGCCCCCCATATCAACCCACCCTGGCTCATCAAGTTATATCACTATTAAAAAGATCCTCTTCCACTAAAGCCAGAGAAGGCAGCCTAGCTAGGATAAAGTGATCCACAAACAGGCAAAAGAGTCCATGTCAGAGACAAAACTGAATATATTCATATTGTCTTCCAATTATTGCACATGAGTGCAGTTATACTTCTTCATGTTTAATAATTTGTCTTTATATAATAACCATACAAATGCTTACCTTCACTTTACATGAAGGGACTCCAAAACTCAGAAGAAAATAAATCAATTTCCTAAAATCATGTGTTTGGGAAAACTAGAGCCATGATCCTAAGCTTTGTAAGGCCAACATATTTAAATTTGCTAGGTCTTTTATTAATTCATATCTTATAATGTCTAAGGATAACTGGGTGCTAAAGAGATGTCTTGACAGTTAGGAGCACTTTTTGCTCTTGTAGCAAATATGAATTTTGTTCCCAATGTCTATATGGAAACTCACAACCATTCATAACTCCAGTTCCAGGGAATCTTCTGACCTCTGTGGGTACCAGGTATGCACGTGGTATACATATATACATTCAGGATAAACACTTATAGATATAAAAAAAATTAAAAAGGATAAATATCATCTTTATCGGTCTCAAATGTCCCAGGCTCACATAACAAGTTTGAACCTAACTACATTTTTCTCTCACATCACACTGCCTCTCAGTTTTTATCTTTCAGTAGAACATAATCTACCCTTTCATTATTTTCTTCATGAGGATAGAAAATGTCACAATCTTTATTTAGTCCCATTTTCCCTTTTAACTCATCAATCTCAAGCACCACACTCAGAGCAAATTCTTTACTATTGTGAATCCTATGCACCACTGAATTTGCCTGCTATTATTGATTTTATTATATCATCAATCTTTTAGATTGCTTTAATAGAATTGGTCTTCCAAGATGAGACTTTCTTGACTCTTAAATACAATCTAATTGTCTTCCTTGGCTATGATGTATCAGATTTTTAACTTAAATTTAGCTTTCAATATTCTTTTACCTTTGCAAGGTAGCCTCCTAATCAAGACATTGGTATTCCTACAGAGACAAAAGAAAATTCCATAGAAAATCTAGATATCATTTAGTATAAAAATGGACCATGTCTTCCAAAAGTAGTTACTTTTCATCTCAAGTAGAAGGAGAAAAGGTAAACTGTTCTGTGTTATGTTACAGTTTCTTGAGAATAGCTTGACCTACGTTAAATTGCAGACTAGTAATAAGAATAATTATGGAGACATCAGCTGGCATTTGCCACTCTGTGTCTATAAATGAAGACAAACTGTTAAAATCCTTAGTTTCCATATCCAGTTGAAATTAGTTTTATCTATCAAGATATCCACAGCAAATGAATTGCTTGGAAAATGCTTAGGAAATAATAATACTGTAATTAACAGTCATATGCCCATATGTTCTCTGAGCTTTCCATTCCACAGTAGAGCTAGTATCTAATTTGTAGTAGAACAAAAACAGAACAAGTGGAAAAACCTAGGAAAAAATATTTCTAAGTAGAACAAACAGTATGTTCACAGCACTATGCCAGAAAATGAGCAAATCAGGAGGACAGGGGAAAAAAAAAGCATTTCTATTCTTTTGAGAATTTAGACTTATTTACAAAAGGTGAATAGAAAAATAATATAGATTATATTTATGTATATTTTAGTTACATTTCTACTGCTATAATAAAACAACATGAGATGCAAATATTTAAATGAGTGGTCCATACACTGATAAACCTTTTTCAACTTTTTTATATGTATGTATTTGTGTGTGGTGTACATGTGTGTATACACATGCTTACGTTCGGGGGATACATGTGTGCAAGGAAGTCTGGAGTAGACAACAGGTGTTTCCCTCCATTGCCTTCCACATTACATATTGAGGCAGGGTTTCTCACTGAATACAGAGCTCACTGTTTATACAAGTCTATTTAGTCAGATTCTTTCAGGGATTCCCTGTCTCTGCCTCCTGTGCTCTGTAATTACAAGTGGGCCATCATTCATACCTATTTTTAAACAGCTTTTGGAAATCTGAGCTTATATCCTCATGCCTTTGTGGCAAACACTTTACTCATTAGCTATTTCTGCAACCCACAGTACACCTTGTAAAAGTAAAGAAAAAAATATGCAATGTTTTTCTGCTCATAAAAATCCCTAAACTAAATTGTTTCTTTCTGGAGGAGACAGATATGAATGGTAAATTAAAATAAATCAAAATATGACAATTTAAAATTATAAGATAATAGATCCCCATGAAAGACATGTGAGATCTTACAGAAACTGGAGTAATAGACAGTTATAGAATTATGTAAGTGTTCTATTTCTTGGCATAAAATGTGACAAAGATTTTTCTCTTCAAATAAACTTTTGTCAGGCATATAAAAATTTTAAGTCCATCTTCATATATCCTTATAAAAATATTCTAAGCAAAATGCTACTACATTAGTTTAATAAGCAACCCCTCATGTGTCCTTGATATTTGGCCAGATTCCTCATCTTCACATTGCTCAAAGTTACTACTGAACATTCTGGTCTTCTATCACTGAAAAGATTTGAAACAAGTTTTGTAGAATTCCCATTACTCTTGATGTTTCCTCTTAACAGTTTTTCATACACTGACCATTCTGTTGCTTCTTTGTTAGAAATACTCTTCAGGCATCCTGTATTTAGAGATGAGCCTAATTTCTCTCCCACTGAAATATAATCTTGCCATGCTTTTGTTCCTGTCATAATAAACCTAAATAAATTCTTCATTACTGTGTGTTAACAAGTGACAATGAATGTCTTATCATTAAGTAGTAATATTCACAAGGGAATTTCTTTGATGTTATATATTTGCTTTAGGAAACTTTTAGTATGTTTTATTATACATATGCATTACTGTAATTTCTATTTAAAAAGAAAGCAATGAAGCTGAATCTCTCATTTAAAATTGTCTTTTAAGTACTAGAAGTTATGGAGATGAAGAAAATCTTTCTTATTGAAAAGATATACTTCTCTCATATAATATATTCAGAACACAGTTTCTCTTCCCTTCACTGCTCCCAGCTTCTCCCCACCTCATCTCTCTCCATAACTACTCCTCCTCCATCTCTCATCAGAAAAGAAGAGGCCTCCAAGAGACAACAACCAAACATGTAAAACAGGGTACAATAAGACAAGGCAAAAGCCCTCATATAGAGGCTTGATAAGGCTACCCAATAGGAAGAAAAGGGACATAAGAGCAGGCACAAGACTCAGAGATATACCTGCTTCCACTGTTAAGAGTCCCACAATATCATGCTAACATCCATAACATATACACAGAGGATCAAGTGCAGACACATGCAGGCCCAGTGCTTGCCACTTCAGTCTCTGTGAGCCTATATGAGCCCTGCTCCACTGATTCAGTGGGACATTTTCTCCTGGTGTCCTATGTTACCCCTGGCTCCTAGTGTTTTTCTTCCCCCCCTTCCATGGGGTTCCCAAAGCTTTGAGGGAGGGACTGTATGGTGACCTCTAATTTAGACTCTCTCTCTGCTGTGGGTCTCTGTTCACATTCCTATCTGTTACTGGAGGAAGACTCTGATACCGACTAGACAAGGCACCAATCTGTGTTTGTAGCAGAATATCATTAGGAATCATTTTATTGATTTTTTTAAATATTTTTTTAGTTTTTTGGCAAGTTGTATTTGGTTTGACCCTAGGTCTCTGGGCTATATAGTCTCCTGTTCATGGCCTTCTAGGCATTGTCAGGTATGGGCTGTCTCTCATGGCATGGACTTCAAGTTAAACCGGACATTGGTTGACTACCTTTACAAGTTCTTTTACTCATTTCCCCAGCACATCTTGCAGGAAAGACAGATTGTAAGTCTTTTTTTGTGGCTGAGTTGGTGTTCAAGTTTTTCTTTCTGTGGCCTATAGACACTAGAACATAGGGGTAAAATCTCCATGCAGACACCAGCTCTACCTTCTTATATTCAATGTGCTATGAAGATGTTGTCCTCCACAATGGGGTCCCACTGTCAGTTTTTTTTTTGGGGGGGGGATGAACCTCTATCCTAGAATCAGTTTGGGATGTTTAGGTGTCCTCATTGAACCACCTCAACCAACAACTCAACCGAATGCAGCCCAGTCCCACTAATGAAAGCCTTCCCTGGCTACAAAACATGGCTAGTTCAGACTCCCTTACTAGAAGTCTTCACTAGGATCACCCTTACAGATTTCAGTAAGTTTCCAATCCACTAGGTTTCCACACCAACCCTCAAAATGCCCTCTTCCTTCCCCTGACCTGATCCCTCCTACGCCTATTCCCACTTGCCCCCAGTCTACCTGAAAAACCTATTTTATTTCTCCTTCCCAGGAAGATTCATACTTCTACACTAGAGCCCTCTTCTGTACCTAACCTCTCTGGGTCTGTGGATTGCAGCTTTATTTTCATGTATTTAACAGCAAATAGCCACTTGTAAGTGAATATATACCGTATTTGTATTTCTGGGTCTGGGCTACCTCACTTCAGGATGACATTTCCTTGTTGCATTAATTAGCCTGCAAATTTAATGATGTCAATGTTTTTAACTTCCAAGTAATACTCCATTGGGTAAATTGTAATCACATTTTCTTTATCCATTCATCAGTTCACAGACCTGTAGGCTGTTTTCAACTTCTGACTTTTTGAATGAAGTCATAATAAACATCGTTGAACAAGTACCCTTATGGTAGAATGCAGTGTCTTTTGAATATATGTTCAAGAATGGTCTTGAGATAGATCAAATCACAATTTTCTGAGGAACAGCCATATTGATTTCCATAATGGCTCCACAAGTTTGCAGTCCCACCAGCATTGGAGGAGTGTTTACCTTGCTCCACATCCTTGCCAGACTGAGCTGTCACTTGTGTTATTGTAACACAAGTGTAAGATTGAATCTCAATGTAGTTTTGATTTGCATTTCCCTGATGGCTAAGGATGTTGAACATTTCTTTAAGTGCTTTTTGGACATTTGAGATTCTTTTATTGAGAATTCTCTGTTTATATCTGTACCATGTTTTTTTTTAATTAGACTATATGGTTTTTTGATATCTAGTGGATTTTTTTGTTCATTATATATTTTGTATATTATATCTCCATTGTATACGAGGTCGGTAAAAATATTTTCACGTTCCATAGGCTGCTGCTTTGTCTGATTGAAGGTGTCCTTTGCCTTATAGGTTTTCAGTTGGCCGAGATTCCATTTGTTAATTGCTGATATTATAGATGGAACTACTAGTGTCCTGTTAAGAAAGTTGTCTACTGTACCAATGTTTTCAAGACTAGTCCCCATTTTCTCTTCTATCAGGTTTAGTGTATCTGGTTTTATGTTGAGGTCTTTGATCCACTTGGACTTGAATTTTCACTGAATTGTAGAAAGTCTTTCACTTCTTTATTTCTGTACTGATCCATTTTTCATTCAGTAGAGAGTTGTTCAGTTTCCAGGAGTTTATAAGCTTTCTGTTGTTGATATTCAGTTTTAATCCATGGTCATCTTATAGAATACAGGGCATTATTTCCATTTTCTTGTTACTACTGAGACATTTTTGTATCCAAGTGTGTTGTCAATTTTGGGGAAATATCTTTGAGGTGATAAGAAGAAGGTATAATCTTTTGTGTTTGAGTGGAATATTCTATAAATATCTGTTAGGCTCATTCAGTTTATAACATCAGTTAGCTCTACCATTCCTCTGTTTAGGCTGTTTAGGTTTTGTCTAGATGACCTGTTCATTTGTGAGAGTAGGGAATTGAAGTCTCCCACTATCATTGTGTGAGGGTCAATATGTGATTTTGGCTGTAGTAGTGTTTCTTTAACAAAAGTGGTTGCCCTTATGTTTGGGGCATAGATATTAAGAATTGAAATGTCATCTTGGTGGATTTTTCCTTTGATGAGTATGTAGCGTTGTTCCCATTTATTTTGATTAATTTTGATTTGAAGTCTATTTTGTTAGATATTAAAATGACTACACCAGCTTGCTTCTTAGGTTCATTCACTTGGAATATCTTTTCTTAACCATTTGCCCTGAGGTAATGTCTATCATTGATGCTGAGGTGTGTGTATTTTATGCAGCAGAAGGGAGGATCCTGTTTTGCATCCATTCTGTCAGTTTCTGTCTATTTGTTGGGAAACTGAGTCACCCATATTGAGAAATATTAATGACCAGTGATTGTTAATTTCGGTTATTTTGTTGTTGTTGTTGTTGTTGGTGGTGGTGGTGGTGGTGAGTGTGTGTGTGTTTGGTGTTTCTGTGAAATTATTTATTTCCTGTGTTTTCATGGGTGTAGTTAACCTACATGGGTTGGACTTTTCCTTCTAGTACATTTTGTAGGGTTGGATTTGTGGATAGATATTTTTTAAATTTGACTTTATCACATAATATCTTGTTTTCTCCATCTACAGTGATTGAAAGTTTTGCTGGGAATAGTAGTTTGGGCTGGCATCTGTGGTCTCTTACACATTGTAGCACATCTCTCCAGGTCTTTCTAGCTTTTAATGTCTCCATTGAGAGGTCAGGTGTAATTCTAATAGGTCTGCCTTTTTATGTTACTTGGTCTTTTCCCCCTGTAGCTTTTATTTTTCTTTCATTGTTCTGTATGTTTAATGTTTTGATTGTTATGTGGCAAGGAGACTTTAGTTTTTGGGTTGAGATGGTTTGTTGTATCTTAGGAGTAACTCTGTAGATTGGTTATTGGGAGCAGAGAGTGGAGAAGATACATGTATTTGCCTACTTGGTATTCTGGCAAGTGTGGTTGAACAGGGGGTGTCCACCAGAGTTGAGGACTAGGACTCAATGACATGGTGGGGAAAGGAGGCCAGGGGCCTATGGGATCCAAAGCAGGTATGGACTGGGGGAGGAGAGTGTACAACTGGTGTCTTTTTGCAGTGCTAAGGTGACCCTGAGGTTTGTTTATAGGGGAACAAAGAGAGTTGAATAAAATCTTCAACATAAACAAGAATACATGAATATAGTGAAAATTTAGTTTTATGAATATGAAAAACTAATAGTTTTGGTCTGGAAGCACAGGTACATGAAGGTTGCCATATAATTGTTTTATTACCAATAACATTAAATGTGTGTACCCGTAGAAACATTAAACAAACAGTGAAATATCCATATGAGCTCTTGTTGTGCCTTTAGAAAGAATGATTCAAATACAATTGTGTAAATGTATCACATTTCCATTAAATATTCATCAGATGATGAGTATCTAGGATATTTCCATTTCCTAGCTATTGAGAATGGAGTATCAATTAGCAGGAATGAACAATTATTTCTCTAATGGAATACAGAACAATTTGAGTATAGGTGCAAGAGTATTATAACTGTATCTTGTGCACTATTTATTTCTAGCTTTTTGAGGACCCTCCACACTGAGTTCTATAGCAGCTGCACCAACTTTTACTCTCAAAAGCAGTGAATAAGAGTTGTCTTTCCCTGAAATCCATGCAAGCATTTGTCATCATTGTTCTTTCTATCTGAGCCATTTTGTCTGGGGTGAGATGAAATCTCAAAGTACTTTTAAGTTGCATCTCCCTGATACTATGGATGTTGAACCTAATTTAAAAATACTTCAGCTATTTGTATTTTCTTTTTTGAGAATTATCTGTTTAATTCCATGCACCATTTTGGGTTGTTTTCTTGGTGCTTAGTTTTCTTAATTCTTTATATGTTCTAGATACTAACCCTCTGTTGGAAGTACATCTGGTAAAACTTTTTCTCATTTTTTTATAGTTCCGCTTAATTCAAACAATGGTGTTCTTTGCTGTGAAAAGCCTTTTGATTTCATGCAGCACCATTTATCAGTTGTTAGTCTTATGGCCTGTACTACAGGGTATAGTTCCCAAGAAATGGAAACAGACTAGATGCCCACCAATATAGAGATGAATAATAAAAATAATAATAGAGTGGAATATTATTCAACTAATAAGAAAATAAAACTCACAAGTAAATGGATGGAACTGAAAACAGTCATTTTGTATGAGACAATCCAGACTCACAAAGACAAAGAGTGCATGTTTTCTCTCATTTGTGAATGTTAGGTTTGAAACGCTAGATATGTATATTTCATTCATACTAAATTAGTAAGGGGACAAGAGGAGGCATTCAAAAGGAGAGGGAGAGTGCAATGATATAAAGAGCAAAGAAGAATAATGGAATAGGAATAATTAAATGGGGTAAGACATGGAGGAAGGGTACATGAAGGAATATAGAGAGGAATAACTAACAGTAAAGAGCCTCAGAAAATGTCATTTGAAAATCTATCATTGCAGAAGCTTTCTGAAACACATACATGTACACATATAAGAACCTTCAAATGAACTTACCTCCTAAGGGGGGAAAATGTCTGTACTAGATTACATAGAGTAACAAAAAACCCAGGAGTAAGAGAATGGATTACCTATTTTGAAGTTGTTGGCTACTCATGTTCTATAGATTCCTCAAACCATATAGGCAATTGCATTGCTTTGGTTTTTGATTTTTTCCTTTATTTTTTTATTTCTTCAAGTTACATCTCAATCCCAGTCCCCTCCCTATTCCCCCCTCCAGTCCCACCCTCAACTCCCATCCTCTTCCCTTTTTTAAGTTTAAGCTACATCTTATTTCCCCCTACAGTTTCCCCTTTCAGTCCAACAAATGGCTCTTTCTCTTATAATAATAAATACAATACAAAACAACCTAGGTAATTAGGCCACAATTATGAGTGTTATATGGCTTAGTGTACATTTCCAATGTCCAGTCCATATGTTTTTGGTACCTGACTTTAACATTCTACTATCTAACCATCTCCATGAGTTTAAAGTTCTATATCTGACTCAACATTCATACTAACTTGCAACACAATTTTAAAAGTATCTTCGTAGATCTGTAACACTCTCTTGACTCCTAAAAAACTCAAAATTTAATTATGAGACTCTAGCTATCTGTTCTTCAACAACTTCAGAGACCTGAGAGGGATAAATATATCTGATTTTATAGGAAGTACAGGGCCTGCAGCTTCCCAAACTAAGAAATGACATACCAGTGGCTGCCTGGACAGTTCCAATTTTCTCTCCATATATTACAGCATCGGTCTTCAGTCGTTTGGCCCTGTTTCTCTGACAGACATTGATTGTAGAGCAGGGGTTATGAAGGACTTACCTACCCTGTCTTGGCAGAGCTAGGCTGTCGACTTACCTGCTTCCAGGTTTTGTCCTTTTTGGACAGCATTCTGTCTACAGTTGGAGCAAGGGGCTTTTCCTACCAAGAGATAGGCTTGCAACTAATTCAGTCATCTCCCACTGGAGATTCTTCAATGCTCATCTTCTACATGGGGTAGAATAGGGGGTGCTGTCAGGAGTTGATATGCCTCAATATAAAAATATCTAAAGTTATGAAAACATCTTTGAATGCCATATTCTGCAGATCTCTTGAGGTTTTTGAAGAGGCCCTATCTATCTCTTATATTAGGATAAGCAGATGTTGCTTGTCTCTTAGCAGCTTTATTTCTGATTAGCTTAGAAAGTAGCTATAATAGGCTGTCATAGTACCTAACAAAATGACCGGCTTACATAACCATTAGTTTGCATTTCTTAATTATCCTAACCAGTTTATGACAATTAGTAGTAAAAGGCCGAAACATCACATTTCATTTGTTTTCTTTACCTCCTAACCCTTCCATCCTATTTCTCTGGGGTGGGGTGTCCTTATATAACTGTCCCTCATCTCAGTTGAGAGGTTGTATGAGGGCCAAGAGCCTCCTCATTCATTGGGGGTCTACGAGGCAGTACCACCAGTGAAAAGAGTCTCATTGCCCAGGAGAGAGAACTAAAAAACAAACAAACAAATAAGCAGACACACAGATAAAAAAGAATAAAAAATAGAAAAATAAATAAATAAATAAATAAATAAATAAATAAATAAATAAATAAATAAATAAAAGTCTATGTCCAAGTTCCCTTTGGTGTGTTAGTTGTAGTATCAATACCTTCTACTATATAGCTAAAATCCTACTATAAGTGAAAGATGCCATATGCATCCTTCTGAGTCTGGGTTAGCTCACTCAGGATGAGCTTTTCTAGTTCCATCCATTTTGCTGCAAATTACATAATTTCATTGTTCCTGATAGCTGAATAATATTCCATTGTGTAGATGTACCACAGTTTTTTAACCCATTCTTCGGTTGAGGGACATCTGGGTTGTTTCCAGTTTCTAGCTATTACAAATTAGGCTGCTATAAACTTAGATGAGGTCAGTCTGGTGATATCTTAGAAAACTTGGAATAGCTTTGCCTCATGCATTGCTTTTGTTTACTCTTCAGAATTTGATTGTAAGCCCCTATTACCAAAGACACTACATATCTGAATGGTAGAGCATGGAGGAATCAAGCTGGTACTCATTTGGAAGTTTCATCCTTACTCACTAGATTTCATAAAGGTGGAAGATCCTATGAATGCTGCTTGATAAAAAAGGAATCATCAGTCATATCCATCTCTGAATACTGTGTGATATAGTAAAGACTGACCTGGCAAGATATGCCCATTTCTATAATAGTGGCACAAATGTCATGGCAGTAAACTTTCAGATTGGATTTAAGGATTACCCCACAAAATAGAACCCGTATCTGGCACCATCATCAGTACAAAGAACCGTTGGACAGATTGATATTAGGCCCCAGGGGAAAACCTACTCTTACTCTGCTAAAAGGAGACAATAATAAACAGACTTCTAATGACTCATTATAGTCACAGATCAGTGTATCTTTCAGTCCTCATAAGATAAACCTCTTTTTGCAGTAGATTCCCATGACTAGCCCACATGCAAAGAGTAAGAAACTGGATAATGATCAGTGCTATACAGGACATATTTATCACATTACCTCTCCAAAGTATCAGGGATGTTATAAGAGCCAGAGAAAGTGGTAACTATAAAGAAACAGTGTTCTGGGGATAGCACCATTGCACATATGAACACTCATATGTTGTAACAGCACATACACGACCTACCAAAGTTCAAACAAGACCAAATGCCAACATGGACAGGGGAGGTAGGCATGGGCATGAAGTCCCACCCCTACCTGAGGAGCTACTAGTAATAGAGAACTACTTGGAGATTGAGAGTTTATTTTAATTAATGATTTGACCCTGATATATATATATATACCATGCTCCAGTGAATTGCTACATAATTTGTGGCTATTGTGAAAGGTGCTATTTCTTTCATTTCTTTCTCAGCCTATTTATTGCTTATATATAGGAGGGCTACTAATTTTTTTCTGAGTTAATTTTGTATCCTTCAACTTTACTGAAAGTGTTTATCAGCAGTAAGAGTTCCCTAGTAGAAATTTGGGGTCACTTATGTAAACTATCATATCATCTGCAAATAATGATGTTTGAGTTCTTGCTTTCCAACTTGATCTCATTTAGTTATCTTATTGCTCTAGCTAAAATTTCAAGTACTATATTGAATAAATATGGAGAGAATAGCAGCCTTCTCTTGTCCCTGAAATTAGTGGAATTGCACTAATTTTCTCTCCTTTTAATTTGATGTTGGCTATTGACTTGCAGTAATGTTGCCTTTATTGTATTTAGGTATGTACTTTTTATCCCTGATTTCTCCAAGACTTTTAACATGAAGGGGTGGTGGATTTTGGCAAAGGCTTTTTCAGCATCTAATGAGATGATCATGTGTTTTTTCTTTCAGTTTATGTATATAGTGAGTAATGTTGATGGATTTTATATATTGAACCATCCCTGCATGCCTGGAATGAAACCTACTTAATCATGGTGGATGCTGTTTTTGATGTGTTATTGGACTCATTTGTGAGTATTTAATTGAGTATTTTTGCATCAATAATCATAAGGGAAATTGGTCTGAAGTTCTCTTTCTTTGTCTTTGTGTGGTTTAGATAATCATGGTGACTGGCCTTATAGAATGAATTTGGCAATGTTCCTTCTGTTTCTATTTTGTGGATAGTTTGAGGAATACTATTGTTAGCTCTTCTTTGGAATTCTGGTAGAGTTCTGCATGAAAACCATGTGTCCTTGGGCATTTTTTTTTGGTTGGAAAACTTTAATGAATGCTTCTATATCCTTAGGGGTATAGGGCAGTTTAACTTGTTTACCTGATCTTGATTAAATGGTTATCTAACAAGAAAATCATCAGTTTTATTTAGATTTTCCAATTTTGTAGAGTACAAGCTTTTGATGTAGGACCTAATGATTCTTTGTATTTCCTCAGTATCTGTTGTTCTGTCCCCCACTTCATTTCTGACTTTGTTAAGTTGGATATTGCCTCTCTGCCTTTTAGTTAAGTTTGCTAAGTGTTTGTCTATCTTGTTGATTTTTTCAAAGAACCAAATCTTGGTTTTATTGATACTTTGTAGTATTCTCTGTTTCTAATTTATTGATTTCAGCCCTGAGTTTGATTATTTCCTGCTGTTCACTATGTTTGGATGAGTTTGCTTCTTTTTGTTCTTGAGCTTTCAGGTGTGCTGTTAGGTTGCTAATACGAGATCCCTTGTATTTCTTTATGAAGGCACTTAATGTTATGACCTTTCCTCTTTACACTACTTTCATTGTGTCCTATAATTTTGGGTATGTTGTGCCTTCATTTTCATTGATTTCTCAAAAGTCTTTAATTTCTCTCTCTTTTTTTTCCTGAGTAGGGAGTTGTTCAGTTTACATGAGTTTGTAGTCTTTCTGTTGTTTCTGTTGTTGTTGAAGTCTAGCTTTAGTCTATGGTGATCTGATAAGATAAAAGGAATTATTTCAGTTTTCTTCTATCTGTTGAGGTTTGCTTTGTGACTAACTATTCAATCAAATTTGGAGAAGATCCTGTGAGGTGCTGAGAAGGTATATATATAGTGTGTGTGTGTTTAGATGAAATGTTCTGTTGTTCTATAGATGTCTGATTAGGTTCATTAAATTCATAATGTTAATTAGTTCCATTGTTTCTCTTTTAGTTTCTGTCTTAATGACTTTCTCATTGGTGAGAGTGGGGTCTTGAAATCTCCCACTATTAATGTGTGGGGATCCACATGTGATTTAAACTTTAGTAAAGTTTCTTTTACAAATGAAGGAGTCCCTGCACTTGGGGCATAGATGTGCAGAATTGAGAGGTCATCTTGGCGGAGTTTTCCTTTGATTGGTATGAAGTTTCCTTCCCCATCCTTTTGACTAATTTTGGTTGAAAATGTGTCTTATGAGATATTGGAATGGCTACTGTAGTTTGCTTCTTGGGTCTGTTTGCTTGGAAAAACATTTTCCAGCCCTTTACCTTGAGATAATGTCTGTCTTTGTTGGTGAGCTGTATTTCTTGTATGGAGCAGATTGATGGGTCTTGTTTTGGCATACATTCTGTTAGCCTTTGTTTTTTCATTGGGAAATTGAGTCCATTGATGTTGAACAATAGTAATGGCCAATGACTGTTAATTACTGTTATTTTCATGTTGTTGTTGTTGTTGGTGGTGGTGGTGGTGTGTGTGTGTGTGTGTGTGTGTGTGTGTGTGTGTGTGTGTGTGTGCATGTGCATGTGTGTATGTGTATATGTATTTCCCTTTTTGATTTACTGGTGTAGGTTATTTATTTCCTTGGTTTTCTTGGGTGTAGTTAGCCTTCTTGGGTTGGAGTTTTCCTTCTAGTATCTTCTCTAGGGCTGGATATGTGGATAAATACAGTTCATGGAATAGTTTGTTTTCTTCATCTCTGATGATTAAACATTTTGAGGGGTACTACTGCCTGAGCTGACATCTGTGGACTCCTAAGAGTCTGTTTGTGTAAAATTATTCATTCCCTGTGTTTTCTTTGGTGTAGATTCCCTCTTTGTGTTGGATTTTGCCTTCTAATATCCTCTATAGGGCTGGGTTAGTGGACAGATACTGTTTAAATTTAGTTTTGTCATGGAATGAATTGTTTTCTCCAATTATGGTGATTGAAAATTCTGCTGGGAATAGTAGTCTAGGCTGGTATCTGTGATCTCTTAGAGACTGTGTGACATCTACTCAGGCCATTCTGGATTTTAAAGTCTCTGTGGAGATGTCCGGTGTGATTCTAATAGGTCTGCCTTTATATGTTATTTGGCCCTTATTCCTCACAGCTCTTAATACTATTTCTTGTACTATACATTTAGTGTTTTAATTATTATGTGGCAGGAGGATTTTTTTTTTCGAGACAAGGTTTCTCTGTGTATCTCTGGCTGTCCTGGACTCGCTTTGTAGACCAGGCTGGCCTCGAACTCCACCTACCTCTGCCTCCCACATGCTGGGATTAAAGGTGTGTGCCACCATGCCCAGTTTAGGAGGATTTTCTTGTTAGGTCAAATCTATTTGGTGTTCTGTAAGGTTCTTCTAGATGTTTATAGGCATCTCTTTCTTTAGGTTGGGGAAATTTTCATCTATTATTTTGTTGACAATGTCTTCTGGGCTTTGCAGTTGAAAATCTTCTCCTTCTATTATTATTCTTAGATTTGGTGTTTTCATTGTGTCCCAGATTTCTTGGATATTTTCTGTCAGGAACTTTTGATACTGAACATTTTCTTTAACCTATATATGATATTTTCCATCATACCTTCTATTCCTGATATTCTGTCTACCATTTTTTGTATTCTGGTCATGATGCTTATATCTGTAGTTCCTACTCTCTTCCCTAGGTTTTCCATCTCCATGATTTCCTCAGTCTGTGTTTTCTTTATTGCTTCTATGTCCATTTTCAGGTCTTCAACAGTTTTATTCATTTCCTTCACCTGTTTGATTACATCTTAATCTATTTCTTTAATGGATTTATTCATTTCCTCTCTTAAGGTCTCTACCAACTTTACAAGATTGAATTTAAGGTCATCTTGTACTATGGCTGTGTTAGGATATCCAGAACTTGTAGTAGAATATCTGGGTTCTGGTGGTGCCATATTATCCTGGCACTTGTTGATTATGTTCCTGAACTGTCCTTTACCCATCTGGTTGTTCTGGTGTTGGCTGGATCCTCCTGGTGCAGACAAGATTCCTAGGGAAGGCAGGCATTTCTGTGTTTCTGACAGTATATCTCAGAGAATAGCACATTATTCCCCTCTTCTGGATGTGCCCCAGCTGGACCTGAATGTTTCTGGAGTCCTCCAGACTTCCTAGGGAAGGGACTGAGAATAGTAGGCCTGACAGTGGAACTCAAAGGATAGAGTGTAGCTCACCTCTCCAAGCTGTACCCTAGGTAGACCCAGCTGGCAGGAGACTGACAGGGAATGATCTAACTTGGATGTTTATGGGGCCTGGCAGGCCTTCTCAGGAAGGCAGACAGAGCCCTGGGCCTGACATTGGAGTTCAGGGGACATCATCCAGTTTGCCTCTGCTAGCTGTGTCCCAGGTAGACCTTACAGGCAGGGAACTGGCAAGGGGAGAAGCGGGAGAAATATAATGTGGATGTTCCTGGGGCCCAGGAGGCTTCCTCAGGAAGGCAGGCAGATATTGTATTAGGCCAGAGGACTTATTTCTCTGGTTGAGGAGGCCTGAGACCCAGGGCAGCCCATATGCCCATGAAATAGATAAACCAGGACCTTTTAATGTTTCAAAGCTTTGGCCTTACCTGGGCAGATGCTCAACTAGCTCACCTAAATTAACCTGACCACCTAGTCCCAACCAGCCACATGGCTTGCTGTACCTACTGAGCCCAAAGACACATCTGTTTACTTCTGTGACTCCTGGAAAAAAGAGAGTTTTCTCTGGCTCTTCCCAGAGCTTCTTTCTTCCTCTCAGGAAGTCCCACCTTCTTATTCTCTCTCTTCCCAGCTAATTGTCTCTCAGCAGCTTTTATTATATAATCAGAGAATGCCTCAGATAGGGAAGTCTCAGGGCATTAAGATCAGCATCTGAAAACCATGCATAAGACCTTTCTCCAATAGATAGGGCTGTGGGCCATAAGATGGAGCTCAGAGGACAGATTTCACCTCACCTCTGTTGGCTGTGTTCTAGGTGGGCTCAATTTCTTATTTTCTTGATGATAGTAATGCTGACTGGGGTGAAATGGAATCAAAATATAGTACTGATTTACTTTTTCCTAATAACTCAGGATAGTAAACACTTTATCATGTGTTTATTTGTCATTTGTACTTCATCTTTATTTTCCAAATGTATGTAAAGTTCTACTGCCAATACTGTTATTGAACCTGTGCATCCATATTTACCCATTTTATACAGTAATATCCATAACCGAATTTTGAATTCAGCTTTGGTGCTCATCCGTGGATGAATAGATAAATAAATTTTGTGTATGAAAGAGTTTTACTCAGATGTAAAGAAGAATAAAATTTTACTGTTTCATGGACAATTGAAGTAAACGGATATCATCATGTTATGTAAATGAACCAGTCCCATGAAGACAATCAATGCATGTTTTTCTTTTGCATACATAATCTAGAAAAATATTAAAAAGAAGGAAGGAAAATAAGATTACTAAAGATTTGGGACAGCAAGGGGAATGAAGATGATAAGAAATACTAATAGAAGATGGAATAAGATGAAAATACTTGGATGATTCCAACATGGTGGCAGCTGGGAGGACACATTTTGAGTGCAGGAAAAACAGCTAGAACACTGCAGAGATAATAAACAAGCTGACCCACAATATGAGAGGCGTGAACCTGCTGGGTCTCACTCAGCGAACCCAAGGACTAATAAAACTCCCTGGATGAGACTCTCAGACACTCAAAAACACAGACCAGCCACTGCAGAAGCTTCAGAATTCACAGAAGTCATAGCAGTAGAAGAACTTCAAAACTAGAGAAGACTGGGGACACAAGCCACTCAAATATCCAATGAGAAACTCTTAACCCCAGACAGGGGTACTCAGCAGCCTCCTGAGCACCCAGCTTACACACAGGTGTTCCAGCACAAAAAGAGATCCAGCAGAGCTGTGGGAACCAGTCCCTCTCCGGGATGGATATACAATCGCACATAAGAACATTGTGGCCAGATAAGGCAGCAGGCTATACTTTCTGCAGCAGGCTGCACAGTACAATGTCCTGCCGGTCTGATCACTGCAGGGCTTTGGCAGGCAGATCCAACCTCAAGATAGGGGTACCTCCCAGCTTATGGAATGCCTTATTTCCACACTGTCACTCCAGAACCCAAAAGAGGACCAGCAGAGCCACAGGAATGGTAAGATCAGAGTGGGTTGAAAGGCAGGTGATAAAGTTAAAAGGCTGGGGGATCTAAGTTGATGGAGGCCCGCGCAGACACATTTTGAAATTGGGGAAAACAGCCATAAAGCCACAGAGTTATAAGACGCTGTTCAATAATCTGAGTGACTCGACCCCCCGTGGGTCTCACCCATCTACCCAGGGATCATTAAAAGTCCTTGGGAAGGATTCTCCTCCCCTCTCAGACACGCACAGAAGCCACTGAATCCGGGAATCAGGAACCCCCCTGCCTGGTAAGATCCACTCTAATACCCAGCAGACAGATTCAGCACAAAGGGTTACTCACCAGCCTACTGGGTCCCCAGAGCCCACACAGGCATTCCAGATATTTAGCTAAAGGTTGCGGACCTGTTGGAGTGCCATACACTCAGTGGTGCGCAACAGCGGCGGCACGCCACAGCAGTGGGCGCACAGTGATGGAGCGCACAGTGGCAGGGCACGCAGTGTCTGATGGTTCCACAATGCATCAGCCCCGTGGCTAGGGCGTCCACAGCTGAATTTTGGAAAGTGCAGGCATATTTCTGCACCCCCAGAGGGGTGTAGGACATATACAGTCCCCTCTATTGGATTTACAGTCATTGGAAAAAAACACTGCAGCAGGACTGAGTAGCACGGCATCTTGACTGCTGTATACCGGAACTTGGAAGACAGTGGCCCCATTTGCCAGTATCCAAAGCCAGCTCCATACCCACATAGGTGGAGTTGTGAGAGTGGCAGAAAAGGCAGCAGGGTTGGAAAAAGGATTTGTCCACCACAGAGTCCAAGCCCTGGGCAAATTGTGCAGTTATTATTATTAGACTCTTTTGCTAGTGCTGACCCTTCCAGTGGGAAGCCAGAGCTTAAGCATATATAGTTCTACCCCTGGATCAGTGAGGTTTCAACCTGGGAGAGACTGCTGAGTGACTCACCTTACGGGCATGAAGTTGGGTCCTTTCAAGACTCCAAAAGGTAGTCTCAACCCCCGAACTTGGGACCTCCAGAGTCAACAGAATCTGTGCCTGGACACACAGGACCATACCACCAGAGCCACTGCAGGCTGATCATGCAGTGTGCAACATAGAGAGCTCTGACTTGGGAGCAGTGAAACAATCCCGGGACATTCTTCAATGCCTGGGAATAGGCTGCAACATCTCACAGTGCTTCTGGCTATTAGATGCACATTGACCCTGAGAACCCCCTGTTGAGCAACTGGGGAGGACCACAAACATGGTCCAACATATAAGCTGCAGGGGAGCTACAACACCACCCAACAGACTGAGGCCTTCCAACCTGCACTACCATCTGTAGGAAGACAAGTTGTATCCAAGGAATCTACAGGAACATATCACCATCACAACCCCTCACCTGAGTCCCCAATTAGGACAAAACAGGAAGGGGTGAGTTCTTGGAGACACACGGAGAACCTGCACACAAGGCTCCAGCCAGCCAGTGGAAAGCGACAGATCACAAAGCAATACAACTGCTACACCAAAGCGCCCCCTATGGCTCCAAGCTCAGAAGACAACAGGAACAAACAGCTAAGAACAACTAAATGGCAAAAGCACAGTGAAAAAGCAGAATTAATAAAAGCCAGGGAATTATGACTCCAACAAAATGCAGTGATGCTACTGCAGCAAGCTCTGACCACTTCACCACAGCTGAAACACACGAAGAAGATGACAACTCTCCAGTCTGGAAAGTGATAGAGTCCTTTAAGAAGAACTTAAATCTATGAAGGAAATCAAAGAGTCCACAATTTTACAAGTGAAAGCAAGGGATAATACCATGAGAGAGCTCCAAGCCAAAGTGGCTCAAATTGAACAGGAAAGAGACAAGGCAATGAAAGATTTAAAAGAGATTAAAGATTTCCAGGCAAAGACAAGCAAACTGGAGAAGGAAATATGCAAAACGAATAAAATTGTTCAAGCTATGAAACTGGAAATGGAAGCAATAAGGAAAACACAGTCAGAGTTAAGACTGGAAATGGAGAATCAAGGGAAGAGAACAGGAACTACAGACATGAGGATCAAAAATAGAATACAAAAGATGGAAGACAGAATCTCAGGCATGGAAGATTCAATGGAAGAAATCATTACAACATCCAAAGAAAATGGAAAAGCTAAAAAGTCCTCACCCATAACATCCAAAAAATTAAGGACTCAATGAAAAGACAGAACCTGAGAATTATAGGCATAGAGGAAAGAGAAGACTCCCAACTCCAAGGTCCAGGAAACATCTTCAACAAAATCATAGAAGAAAACATCCCAAACCTAAAGAAAGAGATGCTAATAAAATTCCAAAAGGCTTACAGAACATCAAACAGACTAGAACAGAAAAGAAACTCCTCTTGTCACATAATAATTGAAATTGCAAATGTACAGAACAAAGAAAGATTATTAAAAGCCATAAGAGAAAAAGGTCAAGTAATGTATAATGGCAAACCCATCATAATTACACCTGACTTCTCTTCAGAAACTCTAAAAGCTAGAAGGGCCTGGACAGATGTCTACAAGCCCTGAGAGAACATAGGTGCCCAGCCAGACTACTATACTCAGCAAAATTCTCTATCAACATAGATGAAGAAAACAAGATATTCCATGACAAAATCAAACTTAAACAATATCTACTCATAAATTCAGCCCTACAGAAGATCCTAGAAGGAAAATTCCAACCCAGAGAAGATAACTACACCCATGAAAACAGAGGAAACAGAAAACTCCATGGCAACTAAACCAAAAGAAACACAGGACCACCACCTATACCAAAATAATGGGAAATAACAACCTCTGTTCACTAATATCCATAAACATCAATGGACTCAACTCCCCAATAAAAAGACACAGGCTTACAGACTGGATACGTAAACAAGACCCATCATTTTGCTGCTTTAAAGAAACACATCTTACTAACAAAAATAGACACTATCTCAGAATAAAGGGCTGGGAAAAGGTTTTCCAAGCAAATGGACCCAGGTAACAAGCTGGAGTAGCCATCCTAATATCACGCAAAATAGACTTCCAACTGAAGTTAATAACAAAGACAGAGAAGGGCATTACATACACGTTAAAGCAAATATTCATCAAGAGGACATCTCAATATTGAACATCTATGCCCCAAATAAAAAGGTATCTACTTTTGTAAAAGAAACTCTCCTAAAACTTAAATTGCACATCAATCCCCACACATTAGTAGTGGGAGACTTCAACACACCACTCACAACAATGGACAGATCATCAAGACAGAAATCAAACAGAGAAATAATGAGCCTAACAGAGCTCTTGAACCAAATGGACCTAACAGATATCTACAGAGCGTTTCACACAAACACAAAAAAATACACCTTCTTCTCAGCACCCCAGAGTACCTTCTCAAAAATCATCCATATAGTCAGACACAAAGATAACCTCAACAGATACAAGAAAATTGAAATAACCCCTTGTATCTTATCAGACCACCATGGAATAAAGCTGGACTTCAATGGCATTAGAATCAACAGAAAGCCTACACACGCTTGGAAATTGAACATCTCTTTACTGGATGACTACTGGGTCAGGAAAGACAAAGAAGGAAATCAAAGACTTCTTAAAAACCAACGCAAATGAAGGAACAACATACCCACACTTATGGGACACAATGAAACCTGTGCTACGAAGAAAGTTCATAGCACTAAGTGCCTTCAAAAAGAAAATTGTGACAGTGCATATTAGCAAATTAACAGCCAAACTGAATGAATTGGGAAAAAAAGAGAACAAAACACTCCCAAAAGGAGCAGAAGGCAGGAAATCACCAAACTTAGGGCTGATATCAACAACGTAGAAACAAAAAGAATGATACAAAAATAAATGAAATTAAGAGTTGGTTCTTCAAGAAAATCAACAAAATAGAAAATCCCTTAGGCAAATCAACTAAAAGACAGAGGGAAAAAACCCAAATCAACAAAATCAGAAATGAAAAGGGAGAAATAACAACATACATTGAGTAAATCCAGAGAATATTTAGGTCCTACTTTAAAAATCTATACTCCACCAAATATGAAAACTTAAGCAAAATGGACAATTTTCTTGATAGATTCCACCTACTGAAGCTAAATCAAGATCAGGTTAACATATTAAACAGCCCTATAACCTCTAGAGAAATAGAAACAGTCATTAAAAATCTCCCAACCAAAAAAAGCCCAGGGCCAGATGGTTTCAGCACAGAATTCTACTGGACCTTCTAAGAGGAGCTAACACCAATACTCTTCAAACTCTTTCAACAAATAGAATCAGAAAGAACACTGCCAAACTCATTCTATGAGGCCACAGTCACCCTGATTCCTAAACCTCGCAAAGACTCGACAAAGAAAGAGAACTTCAGACCAATCTCCCTCATGAACATAGATGCAAAAATACTTAATAAAATACTAGCAAACCGAATCCAAGAACACATCAAAAGTATCATACACCATGATGAATTAGGCTTCATTGCAGGAATGCAGGGATGGTTCAACGTACAAAAATCCATCGACATAATTCACCAAATAAACAAGATGAAAGAAAAAATCCTCATGATAATCTCACTAGAAAAAGCATTTGATAAAACCCAACACCCCTTCATGCTAAAAGTTCTGGAGAGAATGGGCATACAAGGACCATATCTGGAAATAATAAAGGTAATATACACCAAGCCAGTAGCAAACATCAAAGTCAATGGAATGAAACTTGAAGCATTTCCTCTAAACTGAGGGACAAACAAGGATTCCCACTTTCACCATATCTCTTCAATATAGTACTTGAAGTTGTTGCTACAGCAATAGGACTGCTAAAGGAGATCAAGGAGATAAAATTGGAAATGAGGAAGTCAAACTATCCCTATTTGCAGATGATATGATAGTATACATAAGCGACCCCAAAAATTCCACCAGAGAACTCTTACAGCTGATAGACACCTTCAGCAAGGTGGCTGGATGAAAATTTAATTCAAAAAAATCAGAATCCCTTTTTCATACAAAAAAAAATGGGCTGAGAAAGAAATCAGGGAAACAACCCCCTTCACAATAGCCGCAAACAATACAAAATACCCGTGGGTAACTCTAACAAAGCAAGTAAAGGTACTGTACAATAAGAATTTCAAGCTCTTGAAGAAAGAAATTGAAGAGGCCATCCGAAGAATGAAAGATCTCCCATGCTCATGGATAGGTAGGATCAACATAATAAAAATGACCATTCTACCAAAAGCAATGTACAGATTCAATGCAATACCTATCAAAATCCGAACACAATTCTTTATAGACCTGGAAAAAGCTATTCTCATTTTCATATGGAAAAACAAAAAACCGAGAATAGCTAAATCAATCCTGTACAATAAAAAAAAAAAATCATCTGGAGGTATCACCATCCCAGATTTCAAGCTGTACTACAGAGCAATAGTAATAAAAACAGCATGGTACTGGTATAGAAACAGACCAGTGGATCAATGGAATCGAATTGAAGACCCAGAAATGAACCCACACACCTATGGTCACTTAATTTTTGACAAAGAAACCAAAACTGTACAATGGAAAAAGGACAGCATCTTCCACAAATGGTGCTGGTCCACCTGGATGTCCACTTTTAAAAGAATGAAATTAGACCCATACTTATTGCCTTGTACAAAACTTATGTCCAAGTGGATCAAAGACCTTAATATAAGCCCGGTCACCACACTAACTCTAGTAGAAGAGAAAGTGGGAAAAATCCTCAAAATCATTGGTACAGGTGACAACTTCCTGAACAGAACACTAACAGCTCAGGACCTGAGATCAACAATCAATAAATGGGATCTCATGAAACTGAAAAGCTTTTCTAAGGCAAAAGACATTGTCATTCGAACAAAATGGCAGCCTACAGATTGGGAAAAACCCTTCACCAACCCCACATCTGAAAAAGGGCTAATATTCAAAATTTACAAAGAACTTATGAAATTAAATGCCAAGAAACCAAATAATCCAATTAAAAAATGGGGAAAATAGCTAAACAGAGAATTCACAAAGGAGGAATTCCTAAAGGCTGAGAGACACTTGAAGAAATGCTCAGCATCCTTAATCATCAGAGAAATGCAACTCAAGTCAACTCTGAGATTTCATCTCACACCTGTCAGAATAGCTAAGATCAAAAGCTCAAATGACAATACATGCTGCGTGGGTATGGAGAAAGGGGAACCCTCCTCCATTGCTGGTGGTTGTGCAGGCTTTTGCAACATCTATGGAGGTCTGCTGGCGATATCTTAGAAAACTTGGAACAGCTCTGCCTTGTGACCCATCCTTACCACTTCTGAGCATACATCCAAATGACTCTTCACCGAATCACAAGGATTTTGCCTCATCTATGTTCATACCAGCCTTATTTGTAATAGCTAGAAACTGGAAAAAATCCATGTTTCCCTCAACTGAAGAATGGATTAAAAAACTATTGTACATCTATACAATGGAATACACTCAGCTATCAGAAACAAGGAAATTATGCAATTTTTAGCCAAATGGATGAAACTAGAAAAGCTCATTCTGAGTGAGCTATCCCAGACTCAGAAGGATACACATATTCACTTATAGTCGGATTTTAACTATATAGTACAACCAATGCACCAAAGGGAGCAGGAAAATAGACTTTTTTTCTTCCTGTCAATGAGACACTTAGCCCTAGTAGTGCTGCCTTGTAGGCCCCCAGTGTATGAGCAGGCTCTTGGCCCTCATATGACTGCTGAACTGGGGTGGGAGACTCTTATGTAGGGACACTCCACCCCAGAGGAGTTGGATGGAAGGGTTAGGGGGTAGAAGGTGTGAAGGCGGGACTAGGAAGGGTCGAAGGAGGACACTATGATGGAGATTTAACCTGAAGCAATAAATAAATAAATTTAAAAAATAAATTTAAAATGCTGTGGAACTCCACTGAGCAGAAGGGATGTGGTGTTCATATCAGATCCCCAAGCCAGTATACCTTGCCCCTCCTTGGCAGGATACCCAGTCTTCAGCATCTACATTTCCAGCCCAGAAGCAGTGAATACATGGTCTTTGTGCACTACCAGAGTGACTCATAGTATAAGGGCTTGGTGCTGAAGATCAAGAGACATAGAGGTGCCCTGGGTACCATGACCACATACCTGACCTTTGAAAAGGCAAATAAGCATCAGTGGATTTTCAGATGTAGCTTACAGTGGCCCTCCAAGCCCCACTGACATCAATAGGAAGACCTGTTAGAACTCAAGACCCTGCAGTCTGGAATAATCCTCAACCTGAGTTCTCAGTTGGGACACAACTGGAAGGGGTGAACTTTGGGGAGCCCACTGAGATCCAGCTTCCAACCCAAGACTCCACCTAGCTTGTGTTGAGCTACAGAACACCAAGGTTATATAGCCTCTACACCAAAGCTCCCTCCTTGGCACCAGGTTCAGAATATACTAGGAACAATCAGCTCAAGGCAACCAAACGGCCAATCGTCAGCAAAGGAACAAAACAGACAAAATCAGGGAAATATGACTTCAACAAAATTCAGCTATGTTAATACAGCAAGTCCTGATCATCCCACCATAGCTGAAACATATGAAAATAATGACAAATCTATACTCAGGAAATGGTAGAGGCCTTACAAGAAGAAAATAAATCACTGAAATAATTTAAAGAATCCACAATTTTACAAATGAAAGCAATGAAGAATTCCATTAGAGACTTCCAAGCCAACTCATCCAAACATGAATGCGAAAGAGACAAGGCTATGAAGGACTTGAAGGATTGGCAGGCGAAGACAACCAAGTTGGAGCAGGAAACATATAAAATGAATAAAACTGTTCAATATTTGAAATTGAAAGTGAAATCAACAAAGAAAACACAAACAGAGACAATCTTGGAAGTGGAAAACCAAGGAAAGAGAACAAGAAATACAGACATGAGTATCCAAAATAGAATACAAGAGATGGTAGACAGAATCTCAGGTGTGGAAGATTCAATTGAAGAAATCAGTACAACAACCAAAGAAAAGGAGACATCTAACGTTCTCACCAACAACATCCAAGAAATCCAGGACACAATGAAATGGTGGAACCTAAGAATTATAGGCACAAATGAAAGAGAAGACTCCCAACTCCAAGGTCCAGGAAACATCTTCAACAAAATCATAGAAGAAAACTTTCCAAACCTAAAGAAAGAGATGCCAGCAAAATTCCAAGAGACATTCAGAACACCAAACAGATTAGATCAGAAAAGAAACTCCCCTTGCTACATAATAATTGAAGCTCCAAATGTACAGAATAAAGAAAGTACTAAAAGCTGTAAGAGAAAAAGGTCAAGTACCATATAATGACAGACCCATCAGAATTACACCCGACTTCTCAGAAATTTTAAAAGCCAGAAGGGACTGAGGAGACATCCTACAAGCCCTAAGAGAACATAAGTGCCAGCTCAAACTACTATACTCAGCAAAATATTCTATCATCATAGGCTGAGAAAAGAAGATATTTCATGACAAAACCAAATTTGAACAGTATCTATCCACAAATCCAGCTCTACAGAAGATTCTAGAAGGAAAATTCCAACCCAGAGAAGATAACTACATCCAAGAAAACAGAGGAAGAAAAACAAACAAACAAACAAACAAACAAACAAAAAAACCCAAAAACAAAAAACAAAAAACTCCATTGCCGATAAACTAAAAGAAACACACAACCATCACCTAAAATAAAGTAACAGGAATTAACAACCTTTGGTCGTTAATATCCCTCAATATCAATGGACTCAACTCCCCAATAAAAAGACACAAGCTTACAGAACGAATCCATAAACAAGACCCATCATTTCACTGCATACAAGAAATTCATCTCACTAACAAATATAGACTCTATCTCAGAGGAAAGGGTTTGGAAAAAGTTTTCCAAGCAAACGTCCCAGGGATCAAGTTGGAGTAGCCATCCTAATATCATATAAAATAGACTTTTAACTGAAGTTAATCAAAAAATATAGGGAAGAGCATTACATACTCATTAAATCAAAAATTCATCAAGATGACATCTCCATACTGAATATCTATGCAACTAATGCAAGGGCACCCACATTTGTAAAAGAAACTCTTCTAATGCTTAAACTAAACATTGATTCCCACACATTAGTAGTGGGAGGCTTCAACACCCCAGTCACAACAATGGACAGGTCATTGAGACAGAAAACAGAGAAAAAAATGAGATTAACAGAGGTCATGAGCCAATGGACCTAATAGAATGTTTCATCCAAACACAAAAGAATACACCTTCTTTTCAACACCTCATGGAACCTTCTCCACAATTGACCATATAGTCAGACACAAAGTAAGCTTCAACCGAAAAAAGAAAATTGAAATAACCCATTGTAGCTTATCAGACCACCATGGATTAAAGCTCTACTTCAACAACAACATAAATAACAAAAAGCATACACATTCATGGAAACTGAACAACTCTCTACTCAATGACCACTGGGTCAGAGAACAAATAAAGAAGGCAATCAAAGACTTCTTAAAATCCAACAAAAATGAAGGCACAACATACCCAAACTTATGGGACACAATGAAAGCAACGCTAAGAGGAATGTTCATAAGCACTAAGAGCCTTCAAAAAGAAAATTGTGACAGCTCTTATTAGCAACTTAACAGCAAAACTGGAAGAGCTAGAAAAAAAAAAAAAAACAAGGAAACACTCCCAAGAGGAGCAGAAGACAGGAAATCATCAAACTTGCGGTTGAAATTAACAAATTAAAAACAAAAAGAACAATACAAAGAATTGATGAAACAAAGAGTTAGTTCTTTGAGAAAATCAACAAAATATACAATCCCTTAGCCAAACTAAAAGGCAGATGGAAAATAACAAAATCAGAAATGAAAAGAGAGAAATAACAACAGACATAGAAGATATCCAGAGAATCTTTAGGTCTTACTTCAAAGATCTGTACTTCACAAAATCAGAAAACCTAAACAAAATGTACAATTTTCTTGATAGAGTTCACCTACTAAAGTTTAATCAATATCAGGTCATCAGATTAAACTGTTCTATAACCCCTAAGGAAATAGAAACAGTCATTAAAAGTCTCCCTACCAAAAAAGTCCAGGACCAGGTGGTTTCAGTATAGAATTCAACCAGGCCTTCAAAGAAGAGCTAATACCAATACTCTTCAGACTCTTCCACAAAAATAGAGACAGAAGGAACATTGTCAAACTCATTCTATGAGGCCACAGTCACCTTGATTCCTAGCCCACACAAAGACCCAACAAAGAAAGAGAACTTCACACCAATTTCCCTCATGAACATAGATGCAAAAATAATTAATAAAATACTGGCAAACTGAATACAAGAACACATCAAAATTGTCATACACGATGATCAAGTAGGCTTCATCCCAGTAATGCAGGGGTGTTTCAGCATATGAAAATCCATCAAGGTAATTCACCATATTAACAAGTTGAAAGGAAAAAAAAACCACGTGATCATCTCTCTAGGTGCTGAAAAACCACTTGACAAAATCCAACACCTCTTCATTCTAAAATTCCTGGAAAGAGCTGACGTACAAGGACCATACCTAGAAGTAATAAAGGCGATATACAGCAAGCCAGTAGCCAACACCAAATTAAATGGAGAGAAACTAAAATATTTCCTCTAAAATCAGGGGCAAGGCAAGAATACCCACTCTCTCCATATCTCTTCACCATAGTACTTGAAGTTCTATCTAGAGCAAAAAGACAACTAAAGGAGATCAAGGGGATACAAACTGGAAAGGAAGAAGTCAAATTATCCGTTCTTGCAGATGATATGATATATGATATCACTCGCTATCTGTGACTCTATCTTAACTAGTAACCAGTTCAGAAAAAGCTGAAAGCAGCACTGATCTATAGGTGTAACAATAGGAAGAAAGCAGTTTGTCTTCATATTCATTTAGCAAAAGGACAACAAAAGGATTTTTGCTAGGGCTTGTGAGCTCCCAGCCATGGGTTCCCAACTAAATTTATAGAATCATGTATGAATTTCTTCCTTTATTGTATTCACATTGTATTACTTCTATATGAAATTTATTGAGTTTTCCTTATGAAGTTGATGCCAAATTATTTTTTCAATTGCTTGTTCTGCATTTGTTGAAATTATTACAGTTTTTTTCATTCTCTCCAACTTTTGTACCACATTTGCTGATTTGCCAATATTGTTCTGTTCTTGTATCTTAGCAACAAAACCAACTTACTTATGATGAATTCAATTCATTCAATCTATGGCTGAACTCCATTTACTAGCACATTGTTGAAAAATTTCTCTTCTAGGTTAGCCTGGGATATTTGCCTGTAATTTGCTCTTATTATACTTTTATTACCTGTTTCTAGTATCATCTCAATGCTAACCCTGAGTTTACCAGTCTTCCTTCTTCAGAATTTGGAGGAGTTTAAGAGTATATGTTCTTTAAATACATGCATGATTCATCATTGAAATCATTACAATATGGATCATAATCACTGATTGGTTCTTTTAATTTGTCTTTAGATTTGCTAAAGCTTTGTACTTTTTTCTAGGAATTTATGCATTTCTTTGAAATTATTCAACTTAATATCTCATATCCTTTTTATTATGTTTATTTATTACTTCAAGTTACATCTCCATCACAGTTCCCTACCTCTACCTCTTTACATCTCACCCTCCAACCCTCTACCCACTCATCCATCCATCCCTACTCCTCTGATGTGGGGGGCCCCAAATATCAGCCCCCTCAGTTCATCAGTCATATGAGGGCTAAGAGCTTCCTCTTGCACTGCGGGCCTACATGACAGCTCCACTAGGGCAAAGTGTCCCTCTAACAGGTAACAAAGTCCATGTTCCTGTTCCTTTTGGTCTGTTGGTTGTGGGGCAGTTATGGCTAAATTTATGTGGCTAAAATCCAGTTATAAGTGAATATATCCCATGTGTATTTTTATGAGTGTGGGTTAGCTCACTCAGGATGAGCTTTTCTAGTTCCATTCATTTGGCTGCAAATTGCATGATTTCCTTGTTTCTGATGGCTGAGTCCTATACCATTGTGTAAATGTACCACAGGTTTTTTTTTTTTAATCCATTCTTCAGTTGAGGGACATCTGGGTTGTTTCCAGTTTCTAGCTATTACATATAAAGCGCCTATGAACATAGTTGAGGAGATGTCCTTGTGGTTTGGTGAGGAATCTTTTGTATGTATTCCCAGAAGTGGTATGGCTGGATCTTGAAGTAGAGCTATTGTAAGTTTTCTAAGATATCCCAGACTGATTTCCATAGTGCTTGTGCAAGACTGCACTCCCACCAACAATGGAGGAGTGTTCCCCTTTCTCCACAACCTTGCCAGCCTGTGTTGTCATTTGATTTTTTGATTTTTCTCAAAGTCATCTTGATTTGCATTTCTCTAATGATTAAGGACGTTGAACATTTCTTCAAGTGTCGACCATTAGAGATGTCTCTTTATGCTTTTTATGATGTATATTGTACTTATGGTGTAGATTTTCAATGACTTAGTTCATTAGTATTTTTAGGTTGATCAGCATAGAGTTGTCAATTGTATTTATGTTTTTAAAATAAACTCAGTTTCATTTATATATTTTTATTTTTATTGTAATATATTAAATTCACTATGATTTTTGTTACTATTTTTAATTAATTTGAGTTTATTTTGGTGATATTTTCTAGCTTTTTGAACTATAACAATGAATAATATGGAATCTGTGTCAATTATTTAAATAGGTGTTTATTATTTTTCTCTTAATAATATTTTTGCCCTAATCCATAAATGGTGGTATTTTGTATCTCAGTTTTTGTTAGTGTTCAAGTATTTTCTAATTTACCTTTTGATTAATGTTTTGACTACATTAATTATTTAGGACTGTATTATTTAATGCTATTTTTATTAATTAGATATTTTTTAAATTTATGTCTTTTATTTATGACTTTCTATCTGACTTCAATAACAAATACATTAAACAATAATCTTGAAACACTGGTGAGAATTTCATGTTCACAAATATAATTCTTTGTAAATATTAGCATAAAGGAAGGAGAAGGGGAAAATGTCAGGTTAGAACAAAGGTGTCTTTTTTATCACCTAGTGAAATTAATGTTGTATGAACACATCTAGATTGTTATATGTGAAGATGGTAATTTTATTATGTCTTTCATGGTTGAGTTAAAAATATTTATAAATGAAAAATATTGATTGCAACTATGAAGTAAAATGCAACATTTTGGTCAGTACACAAATTTAGAAAAATTAATAAGACTAATTGTTGTACCCATTAGCATCAGTCTGTAAATTTTGTAGAGAGAACATTAAAATCTATGTAGAAATTTTAGCTGTATAATATATTATGATTAACTTTTGTCACTTGTAGTACAATAGATCAATAAATTTGTATTTCAAGTATCATTTGAGAAGCATACTCTCTTTCCTCCACCCTCCTCCACTCTGATAATTTCTCATTCACTACTCACTCAGGATAAGCTTTTCTAGATCCATCCATTTGGTTTCAAATTGCATGATTTCTTTGTTTCTGATAGCTGAGTAGTAGTCCATTGTGTAAATGTACCACAGGTTTTTTTTTTTATACATTCTTCAGTTGAAGGGCATTTGAGATTCCAGTTTCTAGCTATTACAAATAAAGCTCCTATGAACGTAGTTGAAGATATGTCCTTGTGGTTAGGTGTGGAATCTTTTTGATGTATGTCCAAGAGTGGTATGGCTGAGTCTTGAAGTAGAACTATTCCCAATTTACTAAGATATCACCAGATTGATTTCCAATGTGGTTGTACAAGTTTGCACATCCACACACAATAGAGGAGTGTTCTCTTTCTCCACATCCTTGCCAGCATGTGCAATCTCTTGAGTTTTTGATCTTAGCCATTCTGACAGGTGTGAGATGTAATCTCAGAGTCACTTTGAGATGTATTTCCCTGATGACCAATGATGATGAGCATTTATTCAAGTGCCTCTCTGCCTTTAGAGATTCCCTTTTTTGTGAATTCTTGGTTTAGTTCTAGACCACATTTTTATTGGATTATTTGTTTCACTGGTGTTTAATTTCTTGAGTTCTTTATATATTTCGGATATTAGCCCTATGTTGGATGTGGTGTTGGTGAAGATCTTTTCTCAATCTGTAGTCTGCCATTTTGTTCTAATGATGGTGTCCTTTATCTTACAGAAGCTTTTCAGTTTCATAAGGTCCCATTTATTGATTGTTAGTCTTAGAGCCTGGGCTATTGATGAACACAGGAAGTTGTCACCTGTCTCAATGAGTTCAAGGCTTTTCCCCACTTTCTTTCTCTTCTAGTAGATTAAGTGTTTCTGGTTTTATGATGAGGTCTTTGATCCATTTGGACTTAAGTTTTGTGCAGGATGATAAACATAGGTCTATTTGAATTCTTCTACATGTTGATATCCAGTTAGACCAGAAGCATTTGTTGGAGATGGTTTCCTTTGTACAGTTTTGGCTTCTTTGTCAAAAATTAAGTGACTACAGGTGTGTGGGTTTATTTCTGGGTCTTCAATTAAATTCCATTGATCAGTCTGTTCCTATGCCAGTACTGTCCTGTTTTTGTTACTATTGCTTTGTAGTACAGCTTGAAATCAGCGATGGTGATACCTCCAGAGGTTCCTTTATTACACAGAATCTACATAGCTATTCTGTTCTTTCTTCCATATGAAATTGAGAATTGTTCTTTGAAGGTCTGTAAATAGTTGTGTTAATATTTTGATAGGAGTTGCATTAAATGTGTATAACGGTTTTGGTAGGGTGGCCATTTTATTATGTTGATCCTATCTTTCCATGAGCATGGTAGATTTTTCTATCTTCTGTTATCTTTTCAATCTCTTTCTTCAGGGAATTGAAGTTGTTGTCATACTGGTCTTTCACTTGCTTGGTTAGAGTTATCCCCAGGTATTTTATATTATTTATGGCTGTTGTGAAGGGTGTTGTTTCCCTAATTTCCTTCTCAGCCCATTTATCCTTTGTGTAAAAAAGGGCTATTGATTTTTAGAATTAATTTTGTATCAGCCACCCGGCTGAAGGAGTTTATAAGTTGTAAGAGTTCTATAGTAGGATTTTTGGGGTCACTCATATACATTATCATATTATCTGCAAATAGGGATAGTTTATTTCTTCTTTTCAAAATTGTATCCTCTTGAACTCCTTTAGTTGTCATATTGCTCTAGCTAGAACCACAAGTACTATGTTACATACAAGAGACATGGGGAAAGTGGGTACCCTTGCCATGTCCCTGATTTTAGTGGAAAAGCTTTAAGCTCTCTCCATTTAATATTATGTTGGCTACTTGCTTGCTGTATATTGCATTTATTATGTTTATGTATGGTACTTGTATGCCTGATCTCTCCAAGTCTTTTAATGTGAAGGGATATTGGATTTTGTCAAATTCCTTTTCCATCATCCATTGAAATGATCATGAGTTTTTTTTCTTTCATTCTGCTTGTTTATGTGGTAGATTACATTGATGGATTTTTGTACATTGAACCACCCCTACATTGCTGGGATGAAGCCTACTTGATTATGGTGTATGTTATTTTTAATGTTTTCTTGGATTCGATTGGCAAGTATTTTATTGGGTATTTTTGCACGAATGTTCATAAGGGAAATTGGTCTGAAATTCTCTTTCTTTGTTGGATCATTGTGTGGTACAGGGTGACTGTGGCCTCGTAGAATGAGTTTGACAGTGCTCCTTCTGCTTATATTTTGTGGAAGAGTTTGAAGAGTATTATTGGTATTAGCTCTTCTTTGAAGGTCTCGTAGAATTCTGTGCTGAAACTATCTGGCTCTGGGATTGCTTTGATTGAAAGACTTTTAATGACTGCTTCTATTTTCTTAGGGGTTATAGGACTCTTTAATTTGTTTACCTGTCCTGGATTCAGCCAGCCTTGCTATGTGGAATCTATCAAAAATATTTTCGATTTTGCAAAGTTTTCCAATTTTGTGGAATACAGGTTTTTGAAGTAAGATCTAATGATTCTTTTGATTTCCTCAGTGTCTGTAGTTATTTTTATCTTCTCATTTCTGATTTTGTTGATTTGGGTATTTTCCCTCTGCATATTGGTTAATTTGGATAAGGGTTTGTCTATTTTGTTGATTTTTTATAAGAACTAGCTCTTGATTGTATTGATCCATTCTATTGTTCTCTTTGTTTCTAATACATTGATTTCAGCCCTGTGTTTTATTATTTCCTGCTGTCTCATCCTCTAGATTCTGTTTGCTTATTTTTGTTCTAGCTTTTTTAGGTGTGCTTTTAGGTCACTAGTATGTTAACTCTCCAATTACTTTTTGAAGACTCTTAGTGCTGTTATCTTTCCTCTTAGCTTTGCTTTCATGGTGTCCCATGAATTTGGGTATGCTGTGCCTTCATTTTCATTGAATTCTAAGAAGATTTTAATTTCTTTTTTTAAAATAATTTTTTTTATTTCTTCAAGTTACATCTCAATCACATTCCCCTCCCTATTCCCCCCTCCAGTCCCACCCTCCCACTTTCAACCCCCCATTCTCTTCTCTTTTTTTAAGTTTAAGGTATATCTTATTTCTCCCTACAGGTTCTCCTTTCAGTCCAAAAAAATGGCTCTTTCTCTTATAATAATAGATACAATACAAAACAACAGAGGTAATTAGGCCACAGTTATGAGGGCTATATGGCTCAGCGTACATTCCCAATGTCCAGTCCATATGTATTTGGTACCTGACTTTAACATTCTACTATCTAACCATCTCCATGAGTTTAAAGTTCTATATCTGACTCAACATTCATACTAACTTGCAACACAATTTTAAAAGCATCATCCTAGATCTATAACACTCTCTTGACTCCTAAACAACTCAAAATTTAATTATGAGACTCTAGCTACCTATTCTTCAACCACCTCAGAGACCTGAGAGGGATAAATATATCTGATTTTATAGGAAGTACAGGGCATGCAGCTTCCCAAACTAAGAAATGACATAACAGTGGCTGCCTGGACAGTTCCCATTTTCTCTCCATACATTACAGCATCGGTCTTCAGTCATTTGGCCCCGTTTCTCTGACAGACATTGATTGTAGAGCAGGGGTTATGAAGAACTTGCCTATCCTGTCTTGGCAGAGCTAGGCTGTCGACTTACCTGCTTCTAAGTTTTGTCCTTTTTGGACAGAATTCTGTCTACAGTTGGAGCAAGGGGTTTTTTCCTGCCAAGAGATAGGCTTGCAACTAATTCAATCATCTCCCACTGGAGATTCTTCGATGCTCGTCTTCTATTTGGAGTAGAATAGGGGGTGCTGTCAGGAGTTGATATGTCTCGATATAAAAGAATCTAAAGTTAAGAAAATATCTTTGATAAACTGTTTAGGATAATTAAGAAATGCAAACTAATGGTTATGCAAGCCGGTCATTCTGTTAGGTACTATGACAACCAATTATAGTTACTTTCTAAGCTAATCAGAAATAAACCTGCTAAGAGACAAGCAACATATGCTTACCCTAATATAAGAGATAGATATGGCCTCTTCAAAAACCTCAAGAGATCTGCAGAATATGGCATTCAAAGATGTTTTCGTAAGTTTAGATTTTTTTCTATCAAGACATATCAAATCCTGACAGCACCCCCTATTCTACTCCAAGTAGAAGATGAGCATCAAAGAATCTCCAGTGGGAGATGATTGAATTAGTCGCAAGCCTATCTCTTGGTAGGAAAAGCCCCTTGCTCCAACTGTAGACAGAATGCTGTCCAAAAAGGACAAAACCTGGAAGCAGGTAAGTCGACAGCCTAGCTCTGCCAAGACAGGGTAGGTAAGTCCTTCATAACCCCTGCTCTACAATCAATGTCCGTCAGAGAAACAGGGCCAAACGACTGAAGACCGATGCTGTAATGTATGGAGAGAAAATTGGAACTGTCCAGGCAGCTACTGGTATGTCATTTCTTAGTTTGGGAAGCTGCAGGCCCTGTACTTCCTATAAAATCAGATATATTTATCCCTCTCAGGTCTCTGAGGTTGTTGAAGAACAGATAGCTAGAGTCTCATAATTAAATTTTGAGTTTTTTAGGAGTCAAGAGAGTGTTACAGATCTACGAAGATACTTTTAAAATTGTGTTGCAAGTTAGTATGAATGTTGAGTCAGATATAGAACTTTAAACTCATGGAGATGGTTAGATAGTAGAATGTTAAAGTCAGGTACCAAATACATATGGACTGGACATTGGGATTGTACGTTAAGCCATATAACCCTCATAACTGTGGCCTAATTACCTCTATTGTTTTGTATTGTATCTATTATTATAAGAGAAAGAGCCGTTTGTTGGACTGAAAGGGGAAACTGTAGGGGGAAATAAGATATACCTTAAACTTAAAAGAAACAAAAAAGGGAAGAGGATGGGGGGTTGAGGGTGAGAGGGTGAGACTGGAGGGGGAATAGGGAGGAGACTGCAATTGAGATGTAACTTGAAGAAATAAAAAAATAAAGGAAAAAAGAAAGAAAGAAAAAATACCAAGGAAGGAAAGCGATGAACACAGCCAGCACCTCAAAGGCACGAGACTAGCTAAAATGGCTTATTGGGGAGCCTTTCCAGTGCAGACAGAAGGAGGGTAATACACGGTACTCTTACTTTCACAAGGAGGTAAGGTGTTTTGGAAATCCAAGTGTGTTATTTCACAGAGATCTCAGCGAATCCTAAGATGCCCAAGGTTAGGCCAGCCTTGGACTCGTAAAACCAACAGCAGTTATAAAGAACCTCACAGTCCTTACTCCTGTTCAATCTTTTCTGACTCAAGCTACCCTGTGAGGACCACAAGAGGGAGAAGAAATGTCACTGAGCAGGAAAGCCGACTGTGTCTTCCATGGATGGTTCTTGGGTCAGCCGACTGGAAACACATTGTTCAATACCTGGTGTTGGTGTTGGTGGATACCTCCACATTCTGACATCTTTCCTACTTCATCAACCATGAGTCATGAAGACTGTGCATGTGGTAGCTTGAGAACAGGTGAGACCAAAGTAAGAGTGGGTAGCAATGGATAAGTAATTGCCTATAGTACATAAGGTTCAGAACTCTTTGCCAATTGTGAAGTACTAAGACGAGAGTATGGTGCGTTGCATTTTGATCTCATATCCAGTTTCACACCAGAGGAACACTAAATGACCTCAAGAAGACCTAAGGCCTCCATGGGACCTGAGAGCAGCCAGCGTCTTAAGGCTTCCTTTGGGGATGAGCTCATCTGAGGCCTCCCTTTACCTGATCTACCAGCTTTTCAAAAGGAAGCTGTGCCCACATCATGTGGCAAGTGCAACAACTGTTCACTTTACCAGAGTACTTCAGTGGTCCTTTGCACATTCCACAAAAGGTATATGGTAATTCTCTTTCCTAGAGAAAGTCATGGCTGCCTACTTCAAAAGGAAGGAAAAGTTGTGAATACAGCAAGACAGCAATGGGAGTCATAGAAGCTGGAGGCAAAGGAAACCTGGAACAGACAGGAAACATTCTGTCTTGCCTGTAGTAAACCTGGTCACATGGTCAACAACTGGAGTATACCACCCATGGCCCCTGATGTCATCAAATAGTCACCCTTCTGCTCTGTTCCCAAAGCAGTCAGGAAGAAAATAGCATCCCACGTCCCACACACTCCAGCTGTCCCTGACATCCAGTGCTCAGTGATTTTTTTTTCTAAAAATAAAATGAAATTAAGTCAAAAAAAAAGAAAACATCTTTGAATGCCATATTCTGCAGATCTCTTGAGGTTTTTGAAGAAGCCCTATCTATCTCCTATATTAGGATAAGCAGAGGTTGCTTGGAAGACTTTAATTTCTGTTTTTTATTTCTCCCCTGACATGGTTGTCATTGAGTAAAGAGCTGTTAGTTTCCATGAGTTTGCAAACTTTCTGTTGCTTTTGTTATTGTTGAAGTCTAGCTTTATTCCATGATGGTCTGATAAATTACAAGGGTGATTTCAATTTTCTTATCTGTTGAGACTTGCTTTGTGACCAACTATATGGTCAATTTTGGAGAAGGTTCCTTGAGTTTCTGAGAAGAAAGTATATTCTTTTCTGTTAGGGTGAAATGTTCTGTAGATATCAGTTAGGTCCACTTGATTCATGGTGTCCATTAGTTTCATTATTTCTCTGGTTTTTGCATCATTGTTCTGTTCAATGATGAAAGCAGTGTGTTAAAGTCTCCCACTGTTAATGTGTGCAGCTTGATGTGTGATTTGAACTTTAGTGGTCTTTCTTTTACAAATGTGGGTGCCCTTGCATTTGGGGCATTGATATTCAGAATTGGGATCTCATCTTGGTGGATTTTTCCTTTGATGAGTATGAAGCACCCTTCCCCATCTCTTTTCATTAATTTCTATTGAAAGTCTGTTTTATTAGATAGTAGGGTGGCTACTCCAGCTTGTTTCTTGTGTCCTTTTTCTTGGAAAACTCTTTTCCAACCATTTACCCTTAGGTAATGTTTATCTTTGTTGCTGAGATGTATTTATTGAATGCAGCAGAATGAAGAATCCTGCTTTCACACCCATTCTGTTAGCCTGTGTCTTTTAATTCGGGTATTGAGTCCAATGATGTTGAGGGATATTAATGACCAATAATTGTTAATTCCTGTTATTTTGATGTCTGTGGTTGTAGAGTGTGTGTGTGTGTGTGTGTGTGTGTGTGTGTTACCCTTGTTTTGGTTTTGCTGGTGTGGGTTTATTTATTTCCTGGATTTTCTTGAGTATAGTTAACCTACTTGAGTTGAAGTTTTCCTTCTATTATCTTCTGTAGAGTTGGAGTTTTGGATAGATATACTTTAAATTTGGTTTTGTTGTGAAATATCTTGTTTTCTCCATCTATGATGATTAAAAGTTTTGCTGGGTGTAATAGTCTGGGCTGACATCTGTGGTCTTTCAGAGTCTGTAATATATCTGCCTAGGCCCTTATACCTTTTAGAAACTCTATTGAGAAGTTGAATGTAATTCTGATAGTTCTGCCTTTACATGCTACTTAGCCTTTTTCCCTTTGTAGCTTTTAATATTCTTTCTTTGTTCTGTACACTTAGTATTTTGATTATTAGGTTGTAGGAGAATTTTCTTTCCTGGTATAATCTATTTGGTTTTCTGTATCTTCTTGTTTATTTATAGACATCTCTTTCTTTGGGTGTGGAAAGTTTTCTTCTATGATTTTGTTGAAAATATTTTCTGGTCCTTGGAGTTGGGAATCAACTCTTTCTTCTATTTCTATTATTCTTAGGTTTGACTTTCAAAGTGTCCCAGATTTCTTAGATGTTTTGGTCAGGAACTTTTGAGATATAACATTTTGTTTGACCAATATATCAATTTAATCAATCATATCTGCTACACCTGAGATTCTCTCTTCCATCTCTTGTATTCTGTTGGTGATGCTTACAGCTGTAGTCCCTGTTAAATTACCTTTTCTGTTTCCAGGATTCCTTAGTTTGTGTTTTCTTTATTGCTTCTATTTCTGTTTTCAGGCCTTGAACAGTTTTGTTTATTTCCTTCACCTGTTTGATTATGTTTCTCTGTATTTCTTTAAGATATTTATTCATTTCCTCTTTAAAGGCCTCTATCACTTTTATAAAATTGGATTTAAGGTTATATTTTTTCTTCAGCTGTTTTAGGATATTCAGTATTTGCTGTAGTAGGATTGCTGGACTCTGGTGGTAACATATTGCCCTAGGTATTTTTGGCTGTGTTCCTAAGCTGTCCTTTAGCCATCTTGTTGTCACTGGTTTTGGCTGGATGTTCATGATGCCGGCAGTACTCTTCAGAGAGGCAGAAAGAGCCTTGGGCCTGACAGTGGATATCAGGGAACAGCACACTCCTCACTTCTGCAGAGTGTTCCCCAGGTGGACCAGGCAGACAGGGAATTTATGTGAAGGGTCTAACTTGGATGTTCCTGGGTCCCACTGTTCTCCTCAGGAAGGATGCCACTGGAACTTGGGGAATAGTGTGCAGCTTACCTCTGTTGACTGTGCCACACTGACCTAGACTAAGATGCAAAGTCAGAGTCCACTGAGATAACTTTTTCAATCCCCTTATTCTCAATTATAAATAGCTTATAGTCTTTTGCCATTTGATCTTCTTAAAAAAAATCTATTTAGGGTTAGGGGACATGGCTAAGTTGGTAATGTCTTTGCTGTGCAAGCATGAGGATCTGAGTGAAAATCTCTGTAACCTGAAGATGAATCTTTTAAATTATTTAATATATACTTATTACAACTGTCCCCACTTATAACAAATATAAACAAGTACCTAACTACTAGCCCAAAGAATGACTATAACCCCAGTTACTTAACAACTAAACCTACTATATCTATAACAACTATTATCTAACAACTAATCCTAACCTTTTAGAGGGTACAGTCTCTGGGGCAGGTCCTCAGTTGTCAGGAACACCTCAGGAATAGAACCTTTAAGGCACATAGTCAACACTCTTCAGGAATATCTCAGACATAGGTCCTTTAGGGTAAATTGGCTATGGCAGCTTCACCTTAAATAAGGCTTGAGGTTTTCTTCTCTCTGTAAGACCTCAGTTGTCTGTATGCCAACTTATTCGGCTTGTATTAGCAACTCAGCAGCTCTGCCTCAATCTTTGAGGCTACCACAGTTTCATTCAGGCAACTGTTTGAACTGGTCGAACCCCTCTAGGCAAAAGCTACCTGCGCCACAGGGTTTAGTACTTGTCCTTTCACTGCTCTGCTGAGGCCTTCTCTGCTCACCAGCTTCTTTTTGCCTCAAGGAGAGCTGGACATAGTTTTTCAGCTCTGTTTGAGATCAGCTTTTCAATCCACCCTCATTTTCTCCATCAGATGATACAAGCTGCCTTGCATCTTTAGTGTGGGAACTCTCTAGCATGGGAACTCTCAGGCTCTACCCACTTCTTCCTTAAATGGGTCTCTCCTAGTTTCACCTGGCTTCAGTCTAATCTGGTCATTGCCCACTTTGTAAGGCTATTAGCAGGTGAAAGCAATGCCAGCCATTAACTTTGTTTTTAGTCCATATGCTGCTATGTCAAGTGCCCACAGCCAAGTTGATCTTCATTCCCCTTATTAAGAGACTATATCAGAAGCCCCTAGATATTCATTAAATCTAATTTATTAATCTAATTCCCCTTACATCAACCACATAAAAGCCAGATGTTATGACGTGCCTATTACTCTAGGCTAAGTGTGTAGACAGATGGGTTCCAGGAGCATGTTAAAATGTAACCAAGTTAAGTGATGGTACTCATTTCAAAATATAGGGTGGCTACACAATTGAAAGTACCCCATTACCAACCTTTCTCCTCCATATTTTCCTGCATTTGTAAAACACAGCCATATACACATGTGCATACAAATTTCTAGCAGTTACAGATATTTTATATTTTATATAAAATGAAAGCAAACCATTCAGATATTATGTACATTTTTTAACATTTATTTATTTATTCAAGTTATATCACAATCATATTCCTCTCACTCCTCCTCCTTCCAGTCCTACCCTCCTATCCTCTTCCTCCTCACCCTCCTATCTGCCTTTTTTTTAATTTAAGGTGTATCTTTTTTCACCACCAAAGCTCCCCCTTTTAGTCCAATAGACTCTTTTTCTTATAACAATAAATACAGTAAAAAAAAAACAATAAGAACAATTAGACCACAGTTATGGAAATTATAAGGTATAACCTGCATTGTCTGTTCTTTGACTATTTCAGACATGTATATAATGCCTCACTTTATTTTGAAAATTTCATCTTCTTTTGCTTTTTTGAAGGTATATATTTTTGATTTTTGAGACAGGGTCTCACACTGTGGCCCAGATAAAGTGGTCAATCATTGTATAGGCCAGACTGTTCTTGAACTCAAGGCAGTCATTCTGTCTCAGCATCCTGAGTTCTGGGATTTCAGATATGAGCTACTTCACCTAGCTCATTTTTTTTTAAATTTAAAACTACAAGCTTTTTAAAATTTTAAACAATATGGTCCATTTCACCTTTTATTTGATTGATTATAGTAACTTATTGTTGGTATTTACAGTAATTTGTTGTTAGTATTAGTATTGAATATTTTTTGTTGCTAGACAATTAAGCAGAGTTTTATTGAAGTTTACATTGTGGTACAGAAATACATTTCAACTGATTTAAATTCCAACACCAACAAAAGAGAAATTATGACACCAAAACTTCCCCTCCTGTAATCACACTAGGATTACTATTCAATCTACAGTTTTCTAGGCTTTGTTCTACACAAACCTATGCAAATTTCAACATTAGAATTCTCAATTCTATAAAGATGGGGGATCAGACCTCAAGCCAAATCTACTGGGTTACAAAATCCAGCTTAAATAAGCACTGGTCCTCCAAATAACAACTCAAAACATTGGGTGCTGTGCTCCTTTCAGAATCAAGACTGATAAAAGCTGACCGAAGGCTTCCCATTGAAGCCTTCAATCAACAGCATGTGTAAAGTAAAAATCCAGACAGTGTTCCAACAACTTGATTTCAAACAAAGTAGATTCTATGTTTAGAAACGCTAAAAAAGTATTTCATTATAAATACGGAAGGAACAAAACATCACTGCATCAGGCCAGAAACTACCAAGAAAACAGTATGAGGGCAATAAATAGGAAATTTAGTCCATTTTCTCTTCTGTTTAAATCCCACAGTATTTGCAAATGCCACTAACATGCCAACTCTTGAAAGCCTGTATTTCTAGTTTCATTAAATATTTTCAGATTATTGTACTGTTTTATCTGTTCACACTTCACTAGCTGGCTGAATAGCCTGGGCAGTCCTCACTCTGGTCAGCTACACATTTGACCATGTGAACACCATAGTGAAAGGAAGACTAACACAGGAACACGCGAAATCAGAACCACTCACACACATCACCAAACAAAAACTTTTGAGTCACAGATGGAAACACCACAGAATCTCTTTAAATCAAAGTTTCCTTTAGTAGAAATTTGTGGAAAAAGGTAAAGGCTACTGCACTTACTTTACAGAGGTCAGACTGTTTAGGATTAAATTTCTGCTTTGACTTAGTGGACGTTCCTTTCACTACTTAGTTAAGTTAGGGAAGGCATAGTAAGATACTCCATTAAAGCTAATTAAAGTTAACTGTACAGCCTATTGTTTCCATGTTTTTTTGTTTCCCTAAAGAGGAACAAAATGTGTAGCCTTGTCTGTCCTGGAACTCACTCTGTAGACCATGCTGACCTCCAACTCAGATTCACCAGTCTCTGCTGGAATTAAAGGGTGTATACCAATAAGCCTGTCCGTTTTTCTTTTTAATGGGTCCTCCCCACGAATTAACCCTGGAGCCTGAATCTTTTTATTTGATACATTCAGTTTTGTCATTTATCGTCCACAGAAGCTCAAGCCAATAAAGAGGGCACATTCCTATGTCCTAGAAAAATATTAAACAGGGACCATCTCTAAATTGTATACCTGGGGTGTAAGATAATTATGTAAGCCCACAAGTGTAACAGTGTATTGCTTTATCAGGGGTTGGGATAGTTGAGGGAAGAGGGAAAGACACTGTGGTGAGAGAACTCAATCATAGGTCTATAAATGCAGGAGAACTATTACAAGAGTAGAAACAAAACAAGTAACTGGAATTATATTCTTACAAGGACTCAACTTGTGGAAGAAAAACTTTAATTGCCATTGCACAAAACACCTGTATGAAGTAAAAATTGGTTTTGAGTAATATTAGTAAAGACTATGCTGTAGAAAGTGGAGGTAACTGGACTCAAAAACTGGCAACAATAGAATAGTCGCAGATGGTCAGCCGAGCCAGCATCTGGTGAGGACAAAAGCCTTGTCTGTGGGGGATTTTGAATGATGCCTGCAGAAATGTTATACTGTGCATAAACCAAACCAAATCATTATCTCATGTGTCGTAAAGATTCATACAGTCAAAATTCTTTTCTGCATTCACTTCAATTCCACAGCAAGAGTGCCATAGAACACCTAAACACAGAAGAGAGCATTCATAAAAGATTTCTAACTCCTGGGTATAATAATGCATACACTTCAAAATGATTACACTATCATTACACATATGGGTTTCTGCAACTACAAGGGGATGGAAAACACAGCCCCCAGTATCAACTTCTAGAAAGCAGCCACCACCTCCTTTGCGTCTTCTCTTTTTGCATTTTTTTCTTCTTCATTTTTCTTAATCAACTCTGCTGTTGTTGCTGTTTTTTAGCAAAACTGGTAAAAACAAAATTGTAATCATTGAACAAAGCACTCTGGCAATCAAAAACCTTCAATCTTCTGTGGCGAAGAAAGCACTGTGCGACATTTAGAACTCTGATTAACAAACAAGGTGGTCACAAATTTTCCTGGCTTGAAGACTTCCACAACCTTCCTGATCAGGTCGTCATAGGAGGTCTGACTTAGGTTGTTTTCAAAGCTAACATAAGAAAACTCTGGTTCTGGAGTGATGTGAATAGTCCAATATGTTCCATCTGATTTCATCCCAATTCATCAAGTAGCCACAAGGATTGAACAGTGTGGCATCAATGACAGAACCTGGTAACAGGTCACGAATTCCACTCTCATGAGTGACATCCTTTTCAGTAACACCGTCTTTCATGTAGAACTGGTCCATAACTGCTGGGTCAAGCTCACTTATCAGAATTTCCAGGGTTTGTTCTGGCTGATTAATTACTCGACTCTCTGGGAAATCCAAAGTATACAAGTACCAACAGTCAGAATTCATATGGCCCATATAATATGCTGCTCCATTTGGGAAAATTGCATTAAGAAACTCAATCTCTTCCTGGAAATTCCAGTGTGGGTACCCTTGGTGAAAAGGCTTCATGAAATACTTACGAGAATAAAAGAAGCTTTGAATTGAGTCAAACCCACTGTAATCCCTAGCAAGCTTCAACAGGGGAACCAGTGCTTTCAGAAAGAGGGTGGTACCACATGTCTTCAAAATGAAACGTCTCTTGGAGACATACATACTACTCTCACTGAGTACATAAGCTTCCTGCTTGTCAGTCTTTGTCACACTTATGATTGAGCACTGCACATCCTTCAAAAGGACATCCCACTCAGATCTTGGGGTGGTGGGAAGATCCCGAGATCCTTGGCTTGCATCGGACTGCTGTCTGGAGAACCAGACCTCCAGCAGTTTCTCGGTCCCTTTGAAAAAATTTGCAGCTTCCATCACCGTGAGACTAGGGAACAATCAACAACCACAGAAAATCAACTAAATTAAATTTCTTCTCCCGCCGCTCCCTCTGCTGCTGCGGATTGTTCCAGCTGCGTTACTTAAGTTCAGTTTCCTTTTTTTTTCTTTGCTACAATTTTTATATTAACTTTTTTTAAAGGACTAATAAAAATTTCCCGGCTGTTTTTGTGAGACAAAGTTGAACGTGAGACTGTTGGAAATAGAGGCAGATACAGTTCAGTCTCTTGTAGTCCGCTGCTTTCCTTTTAGAGAGAGTTGAGCGAGCCCTAGCTAATGTCGCTGGCCATACTGCGTAAGCGCAGCATTGAATATTTTAAAGTAGAATAACTCTGTTTACTAAAAGTATAAGCATCCTCCTTCAAATAAGATTTATTAATTTCTTCAATATATGGTTGAATTTACATGTCTGCTATATTGTATTTTATTTATTCTGGTGCTTTTTATGATCCTCCTATTTAATTTTTATTAAGTGATTATTTTATTATTTTAATTTTATGTCCTCCGCCTTCCAACTTCTCCCATATAAACTCAGGTCATTCACCCAACTTCATATCATCATTTTTACTTTTTTCTTTATAATGCACTGTCCAATTAGACATCCTCCTGTGTACATTGGGTATCAGACCATCTACTATACCATGAGCAACATCCAAAGACCAAACTCATGGAAAAAGCTAACTTTCTTTCCCAACAGTCATGAACTGCCAATAGTTTTCAGTTAGTGGTGGGACCTCATGACCTGTTATCATCCATGACAGAATAGAGACTGATTGTGTAGTTCTTGTGTAGGTAATCATAAGTGCTGTGAGTCCACAAGTACAATGACACAGTTGTATTCTACCCAATCCCTGGATCTTACAATCTTTATGTCTCTTCCTCCATGGTGTTCTTTGATACTTGGATTGGGGATGATATAGATGGCTAGTTGGGCTAGCACTCTAATGACACTTATTCTCTTTGCTTTAGCTAGTTCAGAATCTCTGGGTTAACTACTGTCTACTATAATAAGAAACTTCTCTGATAAGAGGTAAAAAGCTGAATTAATAGAAGCTTGTTTGATAGTATGTCCATATATCAAAATAACAATAATAGATTTAGTCTTTGAAAATTTCATACATATATGCTATGAATTTTGGTCATGTGATGCCCTATAACCTCCTCACAGTTTCCACTGTGACCCTCAATATAGTGTCCTACCAAATACAAGTGCTATTTTAGAATTAGTAAACCACTGATGCAGCTGAGGAGATGGTTTGGTAGTTAAGCCACTTGCTGCTCTTCCAGAGGAACCAGGTTCGGTTCCCAGCACCCACATAGCAGCTCACAACTGCCTGCTACTCCAGTTCTATTAGACCCAAGACCTTCTTCTGTCCTTCATGGGCACATGGTACATGCATGGAGCAATAGATGCATACATGCAGGCAAAGTACTCATACATATTTCACTTCTCCATCATCCAGCTCTTATGTTCTCTCCATCCCATCTTCTAAGATACTCTCTGAGCCTTGGGTGGACAGAGGTTGATATAGATGTCCCATCTATGGCTAAACATTCACAATCACATGTTTTCAACAGTGTTTATCTCATTAACCACTACCCACTGAAAAAGAAGGGTCCCAAACCAAGACTGAGACCAACAGGAATCCATAAATGTACACATAAATACTTAGAAGGCAGTTTGACAATATGACCATTTAGTAAAACAGCAATAGCATATTCTTCCTTATGGCCTATGATCAACTCTCACCTGGGCTTTTACTTTGTTTGAAGTTATCAGGGATGACAGTCTTTCTGAGGATCAGCACTGAAATCCCATCTGAATGTTGTTTTGCTACATTCCACCAGTGGGCACATCTTGCCTGGTAACTCAGTATTGTGGCATGAAGGATCTAATACTTGTTAAACCATTGACTTCTTTTCTCCCCCAGCAGTCTGTATAAAGCACTTCAGACTTATTAAATACAGCAAGTATTTACTTTCCTGGTCAGTTCAAGGTTTCTTTGTCTATGTGTTGCAGTCAAAGTGTATAATGTTTTTATCAGTAGGGTCTTACCATCCACTTTCTCGGAAACCAACACCAATAGTAACAGCCTGTGTTGTACTAGGTACCTTTGTAGTCTCTTTTAATCAGTTACTAATAAGATAGTGTCCTGTGCTTGGCAGTGTGATTTTCATTCAATAGTCATGTCTTTTGAAATCAGTATTATTGTCTATTTATACAGAGTACCTCCATTCAAACTGCTTTTTAAAATTTTATATTTTATGATTAGTTTACAGACTAGTGGGTTTCTACAAGGCTTTTTTAAAAAGTGAATTTCTTTAAGCAACATTTTAGATCCTTCTTGTTTTTCTCTTAATATTTGTTATTCATATTTTCTTTTTACTAATCCAATGTCAGTGTCTTTTAATTGAAAATTTTCAATAATTTGCATTTAGAGGAATTATTGATATGTAAGGACATAAAATGACAATTGTTTGACTTATTTTATAGTTTTTTCATAATCCCTTTATTTTCCTCACATTTAAAATTCCACCTTCATCATTATTGATGTAGTGCTGTTTCCATGTTTTCTTTATTATCTTTTTCAATAGATTTACTACCTTTTGGTTATCATGATATTTTAAAAATCACTTATTTATTATGTACATTGGTGTTTTACCATGTGTGTCTGTGTGAGGGTGTTATATCCCCTGGAACTGGAGTTACACACAGTTGTAAGCTACCATGTGACTGCTGGGAATTGAACCCAGGTCCTCTGGAAGAACAGTTGGCACTCTTAAGCACCAACCTCGGTTACCATGATTTTTAAATGACATTTTTTTATTTATTTTTTATTTTATAAATACTTTATTTTTTTCTTCAAGTTACATCTCAGTCACAAACCCTTCCCTATTCCCCCTTCCTATCCCTCCCTTCCACCCTCTTCCCCCCAGCAGTTTCCCCTTTCAGTCCAACAGATAGTTCCTTCTCTTATAACAGTAAATACTATTCAAAACAACAGATATAAATATGCCACATTTATGAAAATTAAATGGCCCAGTATACCTTCCCAATGTCCAGTTTATACATATTTGGCCCCTGACTTTAATATTCTACTATCTAACCATCTCCATGAGTTTAAAGGTCTATATCTGACTCAACATTCATACTAACTTGCAACAAACTTTTAAAAGTATCTTCTTAGATCTATAACACCCTCTTGATTCCTACACAACTCAAAATTTAACTATGAGACTCTAGCTGTCTATACTTCAACCACCTCAGAGACCTGAGAGGGATAAATATATCTGCTTATATAGGAAGTGCACGGCCTGCAGCTTCCAAAACTAAGAAATGACATACCAGTGACTGCCTGGACATTTCCCATTTTGTCTCCATACATTCCTGCATCAGTCTTCAGCCTTTGGGTCCTGTTTCTCTGACAGACATTTGTTGTAGAGCAGGGATTATGAAGGACTTACCTACTCTGTCTTGGCAGTGTTAGGCTGTCGACCTCGCTGCTACCAAGTTTTGTCCTTTTTGGACAGCAGTCTGTCTGCAGTTGGAGCAAGGGGTTTTTTTATGCCAAGAGATAGGCTTGCCACTAATTCAACCATCTCACACTGGAGATTCTTCGATGCTTATCTTCTACTTGGAGTAGAATAGGGGGTGCTGTCAGGAGCTGATATGTCTCGATATCAAAAAAAAGAAACTCTTAATTTAAGATAACATCTTTGAATGCCATATTCTGCAGATCTCTTGGGGTTTTTGAAGATGCCCTATCCATCTCTTGTATTTAGATAAGCAAATGTTGCTTGTCTCTTAACAACTTGATTACTGAGTAATTTAGAGAATATTTGTAGTACACTGTCATAGTAGCTAACAAAGTAACGTGTTTGCATGACTAGGAGTTTGCTTTACTTAACTATCCTAGACAGTTTTAGACGGTTGGTATCAAGAGGCCAGAGCTTCACATTTTATTTTTAAGTATCTCTAGGTATGATACCATTAGGAAGCGTTGCCTTTAATTTTGTATCAATATAAAAGATCTATTCAATTGTGGTTAAATATACTCTTAATTATGTATCAATATACAAAGATCAATGCCTATGTAGCCCAATATAATCTTAATATTACGTCCATATACAAGGGTCAATACCATTGTGGCCAACTATAATCTTAATTTTGTGTCAATATACAAAGATCAATACCGATGTAATCCAATACAATCTTATTTTTGCAAAATAAACAATGGTCAATACCACTTTAGCTAAATATACTCCTAATTTTGTATCAATATACAAAGGTATAAGGGCATATTCAATAATCTGCCCCTTCTTCTTGGACCTTCCTGTGCTATGTCTATATCTCATTTTTCTCAAGCCTATGCACTCCTACATAGGAGAGGAAGAAGGATACAGAAAAGGAAAAGTAGGAAGTCCCTGGGTCTAACCTCCAAAACCCATTAAACAGGACCATTTATCAACTTGTAATATCTTCCCCTAAATATCAGAGTTTTCAGTTATCCTTCAAATAACCAAAAAGAAGGGTGGAGAAACACCCTCCCCAGCCTCTGGGCATGGGACCTCGGTTTCTTAAAGGGACTTCCTGCTGATTTGGGTCATAGTAAACCTGTTTGGGGCCCAAACCAAAATGGGAAAATGGTTAAAAATGTTAGTACAATCCTTTTATGTTCAGTCCTTCTGTTCTCAGCTGTTTAGATGACCTAAGGAGTTTGTAGGCAGAAGCTGAACTTGCAGGCTTCACTGAGGTTCCTGCCGGGGCATTGTGTAGAGCTGAACGGTCCCAGCAACATTAGATTGCCGTGGTTGCAGGCCCCGGATGGAGACAGCTATTGAGGAAGTCTGCCAGGCTGAAATTACTGGGTCAATCGTCCTCCTTGGTGCCTGATTCTGCTCTCTGCTGAGGTTTCCTCTGTTCAGCCGTCCCCGGGCTCCCCGAATGGATGCTTAGATTCTCCTGGAAAGATAAGAACAGAGCCCTGCCCCAATCCCAACCCTGCGACAATTACCCTCTTTTTTGGGGGAGAGGGGCTAGGTAATACTTCTCCTGAAGCAAATTTGGCCTTCCGACAACATACAAAGCGTTATCTTT
>CAJQZJ010037522.1:104577-146901 GCA_907164525.1 Lophiomys imhausi | reverse complement strand
CTATTCCATTCACAGTGTTTAAGCCCTGCCCCCTGCCTTTTTTTTTTGTTAATAAATTTATTTGTTTGTTGCTTCAGGTTACATCCTTATCATATTGTCCTCTTTTCCCGCTTCCCAGCCACACCTTCCCATGCTGTACCCCCTGACCCTCCTGTCTTGTTCCTCTGGGGTGGAGTGTCCCTGCCTAACAGTCTCTCACCACAGATCAGGAGTCATATGAGGGCCAAGAGCTTCTTCATACACCGGGGGCCTACGAGGCAGTACTGCCAGTGAAAGGTGTCTCCTTGCTACTGGGGGAATACTAATAAAATGACCAACAAACACACAAACCCACAAAAGCAAAGAATATCCACAAAAAGAGAGGAAAAAGAGAAGGGAAAAGGAAAAAGAAAAAAGAAAAAAAGGAGAAGGAAAAAGAAAAAGATAAAAAAGTTATGTAATTTATTTAGAAGATATGGCACAGCCACAAAGATAATACTAAAAACAGAAAAGAGAAAGTACACTAATAAGAAAAATTAGTAATTAAATTGAATGCCTCCAAATATTTTCATATCACATTTACATTTGCAGTGTTGCTATCTCTTCAAATATTTAGCTATAATTCCTTTAAAATTATTTTAGTTTTATTAATAAAACTAAAGATATTAATTTTTTAATTCATAATTCATATAAGGCGAGAATAATTTGATATTATTGCATAATTTCAGTGACTAGGGACTTCTATATTTACCAATACCTTATTAACATCATCTTCATTATGAAGACGTTCCATTTTTATTTTCTGTAGAGATATATATTCTCAGCTTTTGTTTGAGGATATCTATCTTCATCTATTCTTTGTTTCTAAACAGTACTTTTGTAAAGTACATTATTTTGGGTTGTCAGCATTAAGTCCTTCAGTACTGTGAAAAAATCTCATGCCATTCTCTCCTGTCTCATGTGGTTTCTGCTAAGAAGTATTCTGTCAGGTTAATTGGGAGACCTTGTGTTATTTGCTTCTTTCTCTTACAGTTTTGACAACCTTCTCTTTATTTTCAGTGCTATAATCTTCATTATATCATTTCTTGAGATACTTAGCTTAACAAACTGAAAACCTTGACTTTTTGTACTTGGATATTTGATTGTTTCTTTTTATATTTCATTTTTAATGAAAAACAAATATATTTCAAGATGTCATAAAAAAACAATCAATTGTAGTTTCTTATAGCTTTTAGAACATTTAAAAATAGGTATGTAAATATATTAATATAGTGAACATTTATTTATTTGCTATAGGCATCTGAGGAAACCTGCCAGTGAGAGAGGTAGTCTTCCCAGGGAAGAGTCCACCAATTGGCTGTCCAGTGCCAAATAATCATCCCTGAAAGGATACATACAAGTAACATTATATAGACATTTAGCAGAAATACATATATGCATACAATAACAATTAATGAAAAAGAGCCCATGAATTTAAAATAGAGTGGGGAAGAGTACATTGGGAGGGTTTGGAGGGAGGAACGGTAAAGGGGAAATAGTGCAATTATGTTATCTAAAAAATAAAAGTGTATGAGGAGGCTCTTAGCCCTCATATGACTGCTGAACTAGGGTGGGGGACTGTTATGTAGGGACACTCCACTCCAGAGGAGTGGGATGGAAGGAATGGGGGTAGAGAGTGGGAGGGTGGGACTGGGAGAGCTGGAAAGAGGACACTGTGATGGAGATGTAACCTGAAGTAATAACTAAACATTTAAAAAATAAAAAATACATAAAATAAATAAAAACATTAGACAGGACATGTAAGTCAAAATATTTAGAAAGATTTTTCTTTTTTTTTTATTTCATCAAGTTACATCTCAATCACAATTCCCCCTACTCCCCCATCCAGTCCCATCCTCCCACCCTCTTCTGCCTCAACCCACCCATCCCCTTCCTTTTTTTTTAAGTTTAAGGTACCAAATTTCTCATGTTTTCTTTATTTTTCTCTATTTTTTGTATATGTTTTCAAATATGGTAGATTTTGTTGTCCCTAATTTTTTCATATTGTCTATCCTGATGTTGTTAGTTTCAATCATATTTTCAATTCTTTTAGACATATTTTCACATGACAATGTCTTTCTGTTTTTTGTTAAGTTTCTATTAAGGCACTGAATTTTTTCTGTTTACTTCAAGTCATATTGACTTAAAGTAACTGTTTTGAGTTATCTAACCAAAAGTTTCCCCATTCTTATTATTCCTGTATATTTTTGACATTGTGTTGTTGATGTTAAATGATGTCATGATTTTCTTCAATCCATGATATTTATTGGTATATTGCATCATCTAGCCAGTGAAGAAATATGTATTTATTGCAGTTTTCTTAGGTTGGAAATTTTTGCTTATCTATACAGAATTATAGACCAATTGTCTATTTTACTGAGTCTGTAGCAATTCCATTATTTTAGTACTATATGTTCCAACACATGCTTGAGCATTTTATCAATCTTTTGTCACAGATTCCACAGTAGAAGGTGATATATGCCCGGATTTGTTCCCAGGCCTTAATTGGTGTGTTATTCAGAATGAAAAGGGGCACTGCATATGATGAGGAGTCTAACCCCAAGTTTCTCTATGGCTTCAAGGTAGGCCAAAGCCCCTTCTGTATAGTCAGTGGCATATGCCTTTTCACTTATAGTTTGCCTGGCCCTGGTGAGAATCACTGTTGATATGATATCTTCAAGTTCCTGTTGTTGCATATAATGGGATTTTTTGGCAAAGAAATGACGGAAATGAATGAGACTGAACCCAATAATATGAATATATAGGCAAGGCTGTAATTGGAGATTCAGTCTGAGCAGACTCAATTCAACTTCAGATGAAGAGAGGTCATACTTGTTGAGAGAGATCAAGGCTGCCTTCTAAACAAAGAGAAAGACAAGCTTTTGTTGAATTAGGGATGGTGTGGGGTAAGCTAAATTCTTGTATTTTTTTTTTGCTGGCCATGGGTACATTTGCAGAAGATGTTAGGTGGTAGTATGACCTTATTACTTTCTTGGTTTGGGGAGATGGGAGGGGGCTGCAATCAAGATGTAACTTGAATAAATAAATAAATTTTACAAAAGAGGAAAAACAAAAATATTATTTAAGGAAATTTACACAGGTGTGAACTAATTTAACAAGGGGATAAATTTTATGTGCCAGCTTGGCTGGACCATAGTACCCAGATATTTGTTGAAACATCATTTTGGGTGTTTTTAAAGAGCTTTTTAATGTTGAGATTTACCTTTAAACTGATGATTTATGTAAAGCAGATGGTTCTTCACATAGTAGTTGGTCTTCTCCAATCAGCTGAAGACCTGCCCTCTCTGTTTGAAAGGGAACTGCAAAAAATGTTCTTCAGACTTCTGTAATACTGAAACTCTCTGTTTGGTTGTACAGTAGCATTTTTCTGATATGCCTGAGGCTGTTGTTGACCTCAGAGTGGCTCAAAGTGGTCAGAACAGATTGTGACTTCTGATAAAATCTAACAAGAAAACCGAAGAAGACAAAATAACTGGGGCTGTTACTATAAGAAGAAAGCATATCTGCATGAAATGAACCAAGTCAGCACCACCAGGGATATTTAGATAAAGAACTTAATGTAATCTTGGTGGCCTTCACGAAATAAGCCTAACAGCATTTCCAACCCATGATCCTCCTATGGGAGAAGGTGAGGAATTTTCATTCTCTGGCACGCCAGTTATAAAGAATGGATTCTCTGATTACCTGTGATTAGAGGTATGGCATCAGTGACTTCAGAGTAAGTAGTATATGCAGAAACCTCATGTAGAATTTGCCACTTCCTGGCTCCCCCATGAACAAAGAGACCATTGATAAGTCCTGAATATGCACTGATCCATGGCAACTCAGGATGTCTTCTAGGACTATGGAAGTAAATGCATCTGCATAAAAATATACATTACTGTACCTAAGATTTGAGAAAACATTCTCTTCTCAATATTTGGTGCTTGTCCTCCTGATTCTGAAAAAATATGGATGCATGTTATATTAATAAAGATATTAATGATCTTTGTGAGGGAATTTTATCTCAAAGTTCAGGTAGTGAAGTCACTTTTAATAGGAGAACAAAATCAAACACACTGGTAGACTTCCAACCCTAGGAGAATAGTAGATATAAGGTAAAATAAGTATCTAGGTAGACATGCTTGGAGTTGGAGATATTAAAATAATTAGAATGTCTTTTGATTTTGGATTGCCAAATTGCCTCCCATATCCCCTCTGATCACTGAAAAAACTAGAGGAAGTTTGCACAATACCATTATCTATAGGGAATGAAATATCTCTTATCTTTGCTGTGATGCCTAATATTTCATAACTTTCTTTGACACTGTGAATGTTGCATGGCATTAGATAATATCCTTTTTGACATCCCTTTATAATTGGACTTGCAAATATTAGTACATTTTCACATTAGAGGAAAGACAATGAAATTGCAGTTTCTGTTTCAAGAGAGACCAGCCTTGCTTTCTGTCATGGTATGATGGCTTAGGACCTCATTTTGTCATCATTCCATATTGGTAAGCCAGATTTCATTGTCCTCTCTTAGAGGACATTGCAGTATAACTTTGTACTCACCTATACATGGACTATACATTGGACCATCAACCAACTCCAAACGATTCAGGCCCTGATCTGTCCCATGAAATTCTGGAGAGCAGTTACTGCAGATATCATCAATTGTAAATGCAACTTTTATTCACCAGATGTAATTGTCATCTCAGAGACTTACTGCAGAATACGCTTATCCTTTCTAGTTCTTTCTAACTCTGGCTGGCTGGTTCAACTTGGCTGTTCTGGCTCAAACTCCTCCCCAAGCTGACAAATTCAATCTGGCTTCTCTCAGGTCCTCACTGAATTGCTCTGCTTGTCCTCAAGCTAATTCTGGCATTTTGTTTTAATTTTCTCGTTCCTTCTTATTATCTAGATTCAATTGCATCTGCACAAACTCACAAACACACTCAAACCCACTGCACTGCACTCAATCAACCACTGCACTGAACTCAACTCTACTCAACTCAACTGACTAACTGATCTTAATTGCCACAAACTGAACTGCCACTGCACTGCCCCTCAACTGACTTCCCACTGACTACCCACTAACTGACCTCAACTCAATCATACTCTCTTCTCTAATGGAACACTCTACTGGATTCAACCCTACTCCTTTCTCTACTGTACTATCTTCTCTACTGAACTCTACTGTACTGTGTTGTCTTCTCCATTCTCTCTCTACTGTACACTATTCTACTGTCTTAACTCCACTGTACTGCTCCTTTTTATTTGTTTAAATTTATTTACTCATTTATTCATTTTACATCCCAACTGCAGCTTCCTCCCTCCTCTTCACCTGTTCCCAACTTCCCATTTTCTCCCCCTTTCCCCTTTCCCTTCCCCTCAGAAAAGGGGACCCTCTCCTATCAACCCACCGTAGCTCTTCAAGTCACATCTGGACTGAATTGCTCTGCTGGGAAAAACTGTCTCTGTACTCTACAAACTCAACGACATGAGACATGAACTCAACTGCACTCACCTGAACTGCACCGAGCTGTATTGAAGTCCCAAGCATGAACTCTCCTGCTCTGTCTCTCAGTCTCTCTCTCTCAGTCTCTCTCTCTCTCTCTCTCTCTCTCCTGCTCTGAAGTAGCTTCTCTTTCTTGTCTGTTCTCATGAGAGTTGGGGATATCCTATCTCTGACTTTGTCAAATATTTCTCTGATTTGTCAATTTGTCTGCCCCTCAATTAGACATCAATTTCAAACATGAGTACTTCCTTTGGCAAACTAACTTTACCATCATTGTTTGGGATTAGAAGTATATACTAAGGGCATTCCTATATTCCAACCAGAGGGGTTAAAGGTATTATTCCAGCTAGAAGGATTAATATTGTGTGCCTTCTCTGCATTCAGCCTGATCCCACAGACCTAGATCTTTGGATGTGATCCCTTGCCACAGCAGCCATGTTGCTGGATTAAATTTTTTCTACAATCTGAAAACCGTGATGAACAAAATGCAGGGTCTTACGTATTTCCCATATGATGAAGGATTTACAGAGTCTGTGGGACTTTTGGAGTATTGGCAGACCTTCATTCCTCATCTGGATGAATGATTATTCCTATTATATCAATGAATTAATAACAGAGCAATATGGGACTTGGACATTCCCTATCATCAGCTTTTGACTAAGAAAAGATTTTCATAGTTTATGTATGGGTGCTGGACATCTACCAAGTGAATCAATGTAGTTAGATATCACCAATACAGGAGACATCATGATGAGTTCTCTTATGAGAACAGAAAAGACAAAAAGTACGTTTGAGCTTTTGGTCAGATCTTTGGAAGAGAGCTGAAATTTGATTCACCATTTAAGGAAGGACATGTCTAGATCCAGTTGTTACCAGTGATAAGCATGTTACTGCTGTGGGACATAACTTCCTACTTAAAAAGGGGTTGACTTTATCACCTATATATATTACATTTCACTGGCATAGGCCTCTTGTTTAATAATCTATATATAATCTATAATCTTGTGTCTTTTTATTGGGGAGGTGAGGCCACTAATATTTAAAATTATTATTGAAAATTTTGTGTTGATTTCTGTTAATTTGTTGCAAATTTGCTGTCTATGTTCTTAGTCTTAGTTTCCATTTAATATTATAGTTTAGTTTATTTTCTTTCTGTAATCTCTTGAGAATGTTTACGCCCCTCTTCCATCCAAAGCACTGTTTCCTGTAGTCTCTGTCAGGTTGACTTAGTAGACATTAATTCCTTAAGCCTGACAGTATTATGGAATGCTTTTTCTTATTCCACCATGGTGCCTAGTTTGGGTGGCTACAATAATCTGGTTTGGTATCTGTGATCTTTTAAAACTTGGAGGATATTGTTTCAAGCGCTTTCAACTTTTAAATTTCCATTAAGAAATCAGCAGTTATTTTGATAGCTTTGCCTGCCTTTATATATGTGATTTGTGGCTTTTCTCTGACACTTTGCAATACCCTTTCTTTATTCTATATATTTAGTGTTTTAATTATGATATGCTGTGGGGGATTTCTATTCTGGTATTGTCTGATATTCTGTAATAGTCATATTGACAAAATAATTTCATGTCATGTCACATATTAACTCCAAAGTTATTTCTAGGCAGGGGAGTAGACTTGATTATCAGTTTTCAGAAACTCACTCTTTGTTGTTAACCTTTCAATCTTATGAACCATGGATATTGAAATATTGCAGCATTCTGGTTATGCAAAAATGAAATTTTGTCAGCATATACAGTATTGTTTTCAATGTTTACAGACCTTCTTTGTATGTATTTAATTTAAACTCTATCCAAGAATTTCAAGTTCAAGCTCCTTTACACCAGCTCCCCATTTCACCACTCACAATCTACTCTATATCCTGAGCAGTAAACCCTCTCTGGTTATCTAAATCACTAGATTCACTTTTCTTATGTTTCTCTCTCTCTCTCTCTCTCTCTCTCTCTCTCTGTCGTGTGTGTGTGTGTGTGTGTGTGTGTGTGTGTCCATCCTTTCTCTCTGTTTCAAATCCAAATACTGCTGTACCTCTATGACTAATAACATTCTAAATCATTGGGAATTTGATAAGTCTCTATGCATTAGTTCAGCCTACACAGTAATTCTCTAGACTCTATGCTATTTAAAGTCTGTGACATTCATGATGGCATCAAGTCACTTTCAGGCATCATTATCTAGTTACTTCATAGCAATCTCATTTCATCAAGTAGATTTTAAGGGACACATACAAGAACAGAAATATTCTCTCTTCTTCAGATATTATCTATCTAGAACTTTTGTATCATGGTAAAGGAAGGACTCAGAGGGTATTTTGACATGGGAAATATATAGGGTACCCTTCCATATATAGGGACAAATGAAAGGAAACTAGATTCATCCCATTCCAACCCCTCAGACATTTATATTGCTTTGTTCTACCAACCAGTAACACTCCTTCTTTAAAATTGCACAATAAGAAGGAAATTAATAATTCCAAAGTCATAGAAAAGGGCTAGAAAAAGAAAAGTAGGATTATTCATCCTACTCAGGTAAATAATAGCTTAACTGAGTTTATGCTGAGATTTCTATATACTAAAAGCTGAGTGCTTTTTCTGAGGTAATTTTATGTACTTTGATAGTTTGCTCTAACATGGGCAAATAGAATTAAGCATCAATATTTTTAAAGATTCACAAGCTTACCTATGACTCATGTACTAACCTAATGCTTCATAGGACTAATGCAGTCTCCCTTTCCTTGTTATTAAAAACAGTTTTTTAGTTATCAATATGAAGTAAAGGTGCTAAAATTATATAATTAATTTAGCTCACCAAGCCTTTGTTTTACATACTAAAAGGAGCATTGTTGCCAGGATTACAAAGACAAAAGCCTTTAATTATGATTACAAGAAAACTCAAAAGTCATAATTAATTCAAACACCAATCATTCCACTTGCTGTTCTTATCTATTGATCTCACCATGCTCTCACATTAATATTCAGTTGCTGAATGATAGCTAGCTTAAGGATTAGTAGGAATTATCCATACTATTAAATAAAGCTTTTCTATAATTCAATTGGAGGAATCTAAATTACAACAGTTTGGTGTTTAATTGGATTGGTATGAGAAATAGTGTGTTTTAAATTATTTCAGCTCTTTTTTTTTTTTTCAAGCTCATCTTCTTTATTTTCCTTTTAAGTCAGCACTCAAAGTAATGGCAGTAGCACACTTTGGTTAGGTAAGGAAAACCGAGAAGGTTGTTTCCTTGACTCACTTTTGCTCACACTTTCTGAAGCTTCATTGTTTAACATCCCATCCTCATTCTCACCACATCATCTTGGACTATAGCACTGAGTCCTGAGATGACAGTGATTAAGCCCAGATTCCTGAATAAGAAATGAAGCATTCTAGATTTTTTTAATGTTTATTTATTACTTCAAGTTACATCTCCATCACAGACCTCTCCCTCCACCCCTCCCAGCCCCACCCTCCTACCGTCTCACCCTTCCCCCCAAATGCATAATTCTTTTTTTTCAGTCCAACAAATGGTTCTTTCTCTTATAACAATAAATACAGTACAAAACAACTGAAATAAATAGGCCACAATTCTGAGAGTTATATGGCTTAGCATACATTCTCAATGTCCAGTCCATATGTATTTGGCCCCTGACTTTAACATTCTACTATCTAACCATCTCCATGAGTTTAAAGTTCTATATCTAACTCAGCTTTCATACTAACTTGCATCACAATTTTAAAAACATCTTCTTAGATCCAGAACCCCCTCTTAATTCCTAAACAACTCAAAATTTAACTATGAGACTCTAGCTATCTATTCTTCAACCACCTCAGAGACCTGAGAGGGATAAATATATCTGATTATGTAGGAAGTGCAGGGCCCGCAGCTTCCAAAACTAAGAAATGACATACCCGTGGCTGCCTGGACAGTTCCCATTTTCTCTCCATACATTACAGCATCAATCTTCAGCTATTTGGCCCCGTTTCTCTTCAGCTCTTGGCCTTGTTCCAAGAACCAGTCTATTACAGGAATGTACCCACCATCTGGAGGTGGACACCAGGATCTCAGGATCTTCAAGCCCCCAGAACAGGGAGTATTCCTGAGCACCAAGGCCTACTGATATCAGAAATAACCAGTCAACATGAGGGTCAACCAGATTACAAAAGGCCACCACAAGAACATGGTAAAAAACAAAAACAAAACCCAAAGTAATATGACACCTCCAGAACCTAGCTATAATGCTACAGACAACTCTGGACATCCTAACACGACTGAAACAAAGAGATATACCAAGCAAATGGACGCAAGAAGCAGGCTGGAGTGGGCCTGCTAGTATCCAATAAATTAGACTTTCAACCAATGTTAATCAAAAGAGGCAGGGAAGGACACGGCACACTCATCAAAGGAAAATCCACAAAGATAGTATCTCAATACTGTACATATGTGCCCCAAATGTAAGGGCACCGACATTTGTTAAAGAAACACTACTGAAGCTCAAATCCCACATTGAAGCCCACACATTAATAGTGGGAGACATCAACACACCACTCTCACCACTGGACAGATCAACGATACAGAAACCAAACTGAGAAATAATGAACCTCACAGATGCTATGAATCAAATGAACCCAATTGATATCTACAGAACATTTCACCCCAAAACAAAAGAATATACTTTCTTCTCAGAACCTCATGTAACTTTCTCCAAAATCAACCATATATTTGGTCACAAAGCAAGCCTCAACAGATATAGGAACATTGAAATTAACCCTTGTAACTTATCAGACCATCAAGGAATAAAGATAGACTTCAACAATAATTAAAAAAAAAAAAAACCAGAAAGCCTGTGCTCAAACGGACACTGAACAACACTCTACTCAATGACCTCTGGGTCAGGGAAGAAATAGAAAGGTAAATTAAAGTCTTCTGAGAACGCAATGAAACTGAAGGCACAACATAACCAAACTTATGTGACACACTGAAAGCAGGGTTAAGAGAAAAGTTTATAGCACTAAGTGCCTTCAATTTTGAGACATGTCAGCTCCTGACAGCACCCCCTATTCTACTCCAAGCAGAAAATGAGCATTGAAAAATCTCCAATTGGAGATGATTGAATTAGTGGCAAGCCTATTTCTTGTCAAGAAAAATCCCTTGCTTCAACTGTAGACAGAATGCTGTCCAAACAGGACAAAACTTGGAAGCAGATAAGTCGACAGCCTAGCTCTGCCAAGACAGGGTAGGTAAGTCCTTCATAATTCCTGCTTTACAATCAATGTCTGTCAGAGAAACGGGGCAAAACGGCTGAAGATTGATGCTGTAATGTATGGAGAGAAATTGGGAACTGTCCAGGCAGCCACTGGTATGTCATTTCTTAGTTTTGGAAGCTGCTGGTCCTGCACTTCCTGTATAACCAGATATATTTATCCCTCTCAGGTCTCTGAGGTTGTTGAAGACTAGAGAGCTAGAGTCTCATAGTTAAATTTTGAGTTGTTTAGGAATCAAGAGGGTGTTCTGGATCTAAGAAGATGTTTTTAAAATTGTGATGCAAGTTAGAATGAAAGCTGAGTTGGATATAGAACTTTAAACTCATGGATATGGTTAGATAGTAGAATGTTAAAGTCAGGTGCCAAATACATATGGACTGGACATTAGGAATGCATGCTAAGCCATATAACTCTCAAAATTATGGCCTATTTATTTCTGTTGTTTTATATTGTATTTATTGTTATAAGAGAAAGAACATTTGTTGGACTGAAAGGGGGAGCTGTTGGGAGGAAAATATACACCTTACACTTAAAAAAAGGGGGAGGAAAGAGGATTGGGGGTTGAGGGGGAAGAAGGTGGGAGGATGGGACAGGAGGGGGGAGTAGGTAGGGGATTGCAATGGAGATGTAACTTGAATAAATAAAAAATAAATTAAATTTTAAAAAATGGAGAGTTACCATACTAGTGACCCAAAAGCACACCTGAAGGAGCTAGAACAAAAAGAAGCAAACAGTCCAAAGAGGAGAAGGTGACAGGAAATTATCAAACTCATGGCTAAAATCAACAACTTAGAAACAAAAAGAACAATACAAAGAATAGAGAAAACCAAGAGTTTGTTCTTTGAGAAAATCACCAAAATAGGCAAACCCTTAACCAAACTAACTAAAAGGCAGAGGGAAAATTCCCAAATCAACAAAATAAGAAATGAAGGGGGAAATAACAACAAACGTTGAGGAAATCCAAAGAATCATTAGATTCTACACAAAAAATTGTACTCCACAAAATTGGAAAAACTAAATGAAATGGACAATTTTCTTGATAGATTCCACCTACCAAGGCTAAATCAAGAGCAGGTAAACAAATTAAACAGTCCTTTAAGAAAATAGAAGAAGTCATTAGAAGTCTTCCAACAAAAAAAAAAAAAAATAAAAACAACCCAGGTCCAGATGATTTCAGCACAGAATTCTACCAGACCTTCAAAGAAGAGCTAACACCAATATTCTTCAAACTCTTCCACAGCATAGAAACAGAAGGAATACTGCCAAACACATTCTATGAGGCCACAGTCACCCTGATACCTAAACCTCACAAGTCCCAATGGAGAAAGATAATTTCAGACCAATTTCCCTTATGAACATGGAGGCTAAAATACTTAATAAAATACTTGCAAATCGGATTCAAAATCACTTCAAAAGTATTATACACCATGATCAAGTAGGCTTCATCCCAGAGATGCAGGGGTGGTTCAACATAAGAAAATCCATCAATGTAATCCACCACATAAACAAGTTGAAAGAAAAAAACACATGATCATCTCATTGGATGTTGAAAAAGCTTGTGACAAAATCCAGCACCCCTTCATGTTAAAAGTCTTGGAGAGATCAGGCATACAATGACCATACTTAAACATAATGAAGGTGATATACAGCAAGCCAATAGCCAACATCAAACTAAATAGAGAGAAACTTCAAGCATTTCCTCTAAAATCAGGGAAAAGGCAAGGCTGCCCACTCTCTCTACTCTCTCTCTTCAACATAGTACTTGAAGTTTTAGCCAGAGCAATAAGACAACTAAAAGAGATCAAGGAGATACAAATTGGAAAGGAAGAAATCAAAGTATCCCTATTTGCAGATGATATGAGAGTATACATAAGTGACCCCAAAAATTCCACCAGAGAACTCCTACAGCTGATAAACTCCTTCAGCAAGGTGGCTGGATACAAAATCAATTCAAAAAATCAGTAGCCCTTCTTTACACAAAATATAAATGACCAGAGGAAGAAATAAGGGAAGCAACACCCTTCACAATAGCCACAAATAATATAAAATGCCTGGAGGTAACTCTAAACAAACTATTGAAAGACCTGTATGACAAGAACTTCAAGTCCTTGAAGACAGAAATTGAAGAGGACGTTAGAAGATGGAAAGATCTCCCTTGTTCATGGATAGGTAGGATCAACATAACAGTGGTTTTTGCCCCCTTTTGTCATTTGATGAGTTATAGGTACCTGCTGTTATTTAGGGGGAGAGGTTACAAGCTGGTTAATGGTGTTGCTAAATAGGTTTTTCAGGTTAGACCCAGGGATTTCTCTCTTTTTCTTTTCTGTATCCTTCTTTCTTTCCTATGTAGGGGTGAAAAGACTTTTAAAAATGGGATATAGACATAATATAGGAATGATAAAGGAAAAAGGGACAGGTTATTGATTTTTCTCTTATATCTTTGTATATTGATACAAAATTAATATTGTATTTGGCTAAATTGGTATTGATCTTTGTATATTTATACAACATTAGTATCATATTTGGCTAAATTGATTTTGATCTTCCTATATTGATAGAAATTAAGATTATATTTGACTACATTGGTATTGATCTTTGTAGATAGATACAAAATTAAGGTTAACTCTTTTTAAGGTTAAAAATGAAGTATGAAGTTTTGGCCTTTTGTCCGTAACTATAATAAATTATTTAGGATAACTAAAAATGCAAACTAGTAGTCATTCAAGCATGTCATTTTGTTAGGTACTAGGGTAGTCTATCACAGTTATTTTCTAAGTTAATCAGAAATCCAGTTGCCAAGACACAAGCAACATTTGCTTATCCAAATATATGGAGATAGAGAGGTCTTCAAAAACCTCAAGAGATCTGTAGAATATGGTATTCAAAGACGTTTTTCTTAACTTAAGATTTTTTTTTTATATTGAGACATACCAGTTCATGACAGCACCCCCTATTCTACTACAAGTAGATTATTAGCATTGAAGAATCTTCAATTGGAGATGATTACATTAGTGGCAAGCCTGTCACTTGGGAAGAAAAGCCCCTTGCTTCAAACTGTAGGCAGCAGGCTGTCCAAAAAAGACAAAACTTGGAAGGAGATAAGTCGACAGCCTAGCTCTGCCAAGACAGGGTAGGCAAGTCCTTCATAATGCCTGCTTTACAATTAATGTCTGTCAGAGATACTGGGCCAAAAGACTGAAGATTGATGCTACAACGTTATAGAGAGAAATTAGCAACTGTCCAGGCAGTAAGGTGTCTGTCATTTCTTAGTTTTGGAAGATGATGTCCCTGCACTTCCTGTATAATCAGAAATATTTATCCTTCTCAGGTCTCTGATGTGGTTGAAGACTATATATTTATAGTCCCATAGTTAAATTTTGAGTTATTTAGGAATGAAAAGGATGTTCTGGATCTAAGATGTTTTTAAGTTGGGAATGTAAGTTAGGATGGAAAATGAGTTAGGTATAGAACTTTAAATTTATGGAGAAATATAGATAATACAATATTAATATCAGTTGCCAAATATGTATGGACTGAACATTGGGAATATATGCTAAGCTTTATAATTTTCATAATTATGGCCTAATTATTTATATTGTTTTGTATTGTATTTCTTGTTATAAGAGAAAGAGTCATTTGTTGGACTGAAAGGGGGAGCTGTTGGGGAAAAATATATACCTTAAACTTAAAAAATATAAAGGAAGCAGATGGGGGTGTGTGAGGGGGAAGAGGGTGGGACTGGAGTGGGGAATAAGGAGTGGTTTGTGATTGAGATGTACCTAAAGAAATAAAAAATAAATAATTTTTTATTTTATTTTTTTTTAATTTATTTATTTATTTATTTTTTTGGTTTTTTGAGACAGGGTTTCTCTGTGTAACAGCTTTGGCTGTCCTGGACTCACTTTGTAGACCAGGCTGGCCTCGAACTCACAGTGATCCGCCTGCCTCTGCCTCCCTAGTGCTGGAATTAAAGGCGTGCGCCACCACGCCCGGCTAATAAATAATTTTTTAAATGGCAAAATGGAACTAGAGGTCAAGGAGTCATGAGATTTTGGGGTAAAAATATGTTTATTTGTGCCATTATGAGTTATCTTCTTGCAGTTGACACACATTAATGAATATTTGATGAATAGTAAGAGAAGGAAATGAAAACACATCAATTAATGTAATATCATTGTATTATTTAGTTTTAATAATAAACTAAGGTAATAGATAAAAAGAGCTCTTCAGTTCACAAATATTTAGATGACACTCTATTTTACTTTTCCTGTGTTAAAGAAATTATGATAAGAGTTCAGCTTCCTTTTGATTGTTTCTATGAATAGCAATCAAGAAAAAGATGATAAGAAATGGTGATTATGATGTGGATTAAAGGGAAACTTAGCATGTCCTTGGTAAAGAAGTAACTTGATGCAACCATTATGAAAAAATCAACAGTTCAGACAGTCTTCAAAAATTTGAAAATACAACTACCATGTGATCCAGCAATATGGTATATATATTCAAAGTTATGAAATCAGTTATCTGAAGAGCTACCTTCATCTCAATATGAACTGGAGTACTATTCCTAATAGCCAAGTTATGGGAAGAATTCAAATACCCATAGATAGATGATAGGTAAAATAATTATTATATACACATAAGTGGAATACTATTCATCCTTTATAATGAAGGGGTTTCAATATGATAATGAATTTACATTTTATCACTAAACAATTTTCAAAATCTAAATCTTTTGGGGGATTTTACTTCTGACCCAAATATCCATACAAAACTGCTAATACACATAAATGTTTTTATTTCTTCAGATGATGTCATGATAAGAGACATACCCAAAGTTTACAAATATATGGCTTGGAGTGAACCCAAAGTGTTTCTATCTAAATATTCCTAGGCCTCGACCTGGAAGCTTCTAGCCCCAATGCAACCAAGTCTCCTGTAGGACCTTGAAGGTGTCAGCTTCCAACATCTTCCTGCTAACCTAAACCTAGAATGTTTTCAGTCTACAAGACTTACTGCTAAATAAATTCATCCTTTCTAGCTCTTGCTGAACTCTGGCTGGCTTGCTGCTTCAACTCAGCTGTTCTGGCTCAAAATTCTCTCCAAGCTGACTGACTCAATCTGGCTTCTCTTGACTTCTCACTGAATTTTTATGCTTAGAAAACCTGTCTCTGAACTCCATAAGATCATCTGCACAAACTCAACTACACTCAACTGAAATGCACTGAATTCCACCAAACTGTACTCCCCAACTCTGTTGTTTTCTCTCTCTCTCTCTCTCTCTCTCTCTCTCTCTCTCTCTCTCTAATTTTCCACCTTTCTCTATGCTATGGTATTAAGGTGTTTCTCTTTCCTCCTCATGAGAGTTGGGCATATCCTATCTCTGACTCATTCTGTCAAATCTTTCTCTGATTCATCACTTTGTCTGTGTCTCAATTAGACATCCCTTTCAGACATGCTTGCTTACTTCTATAAAATCTTACTTCCATTGTTTGGTATTAAAGGTTTGTACTAAGTGATGTCTGTATTCCAGCCAGGTCATTCTGCAGTCCCGGGGCATATGTGCATTCCAGTCAGTTCACATAGACCTAGCAGGTCTTTAGGTGTGATTTCTTACCACAGCAGTCATGTTGCTGGATTAAAATTCCTTTACAAATACATAAAATTCCTATACAAAACTGATACATATTATTTATGTTTTTCAAAATTATTCTTAGAAAATAGTAACTTAAAGTATTTTATGCAATGATATGTACAAAAAATAAATTTCACTTATTGATAATCATGTGGTCTCTATAAATGTAGTGTTTGGCATTTCTACATTGTAGATCTAAGCCCTGGCAGAAGTTACTTAATTTAATTTATATTTTCTTTAGTTTATCATATACATAAATAATATCGACTTCTATCTAGGCATTATTCATAGATTTTATATGAAATAAACTAAAGATTATAAAATACTTGTGATGAGGCCTGATAAAAACCATATCATCAAGAAATATTATTCATTATTATACAATGTTAAAAAAATTATCTGAAAAAGAATTGTGAACTCTTGTTTACTTCATTTCAATCTAGAAATTATTTCTGGTTGAATTAAGTTAAACTATTTTATTTATTATTGTTGGTAAAATATTTAATATGCTTCAAATGAACCAAATCAATACATATTTGTAACACTAGAAATTAATGATTAGAAACAAATTATTGATTTTATATTTTACAATTGATCAGAAATACACAATCCTGAGTGAGGCATTGAATGATTGATGTGGTTTGATGGTCAGTGGATTAACATACTTCAGATCCTAGTACAGCCATTACATTAGTTTCTGTTTGTTTTCAAAATGCCCTTTATTTATCTGACCTTCAGAACTGTCTTCTATGTAATGAGGAGACTGAACTAAATAATCTTAAACCTCTATTATATTCTAGAGATTAATGGCACTCTTTAGATCAGCTATAATCCCCCCTACCCTCTATAGTTTTCTCTGAGCCTATCATTCAATCTTATGCAAATTCATACTTCTGAACCTTCCTTGTCCCATCATTAAAGCAGGAAGATAGTCTCCCTATCCACCTCACATAGTTTGAAGATAGTTAATATATCATAATATATAATATAATACAAAATAATATATATTATATATTACTATAATATAACATATATTATATATTATATTTATAATTATATTATATACATGTTATATTATAATAATATAATATAGCATAAAGTGCCTCCCTGTAGGCTAATGTGGAGGTAGAGAGGTATAAAAGCATCTAATTTAAGGTAGTTCAATAAAATGATAAAATGCCCAATAAGGAGAGAGATTTCTTCAGTTGATACACAGATGAGTTTGAAGTTTACAAATCTTACTGATGTAGCATATACCTTCACTATAAAAGTCTATATCAAGAAAAGACTGGTAAGGAATTAACCTAAAGTACATAGCCAGCACAAATAGCAGATAGAATGGACTAACAACCAATTTCTCTGAATCTCAGGGCAGAGATAAGTAGTTTTTGATGTTCAGACATTTTTAATTGATGGGGAGGGGCATTCCCTTTATTATTAAATACCAAACAAAGATCATTGTATGTTAATATTCTACAAAGTACACTAATTTATGGTAAAAGATGTACATAATATCTAGACTAAATTTCAAGGAAATATATAAATTGTATTTGTGCTATATATTAAAAATTATCTCCATGTTTATCTCTATTTCTATTCATCTTTGTCTTCCTTCCTTAATGCATAGACATATGAATATCTCCTACAATCAGCCAACACTTATAAAATTATTTTAACCCATATTCTACCTAGCTTTAAACTTCATTTTCTTGCAACCAACTCTGCTGACCAAGGTTATCAGTAATTGATGGAGGGATAAAGAGAAGGAAGAATCCGTTGCAAAGTATTTTAACCTCTAAACAAGAATTGTATTTTAGCTAACATAAGTCATTGGTAAGAAATATTGTCTTTTTTCAAATTATAAACAAATTATTAAGCTGCTTCTCCTTGTAGAGGTTCTTTCCCTTTGGTTCAAGAACATACAGAGAGGACATTTATCTTTCACAAATGGAGCTGAGGAAGTTAGTATAAATGAGTACCATGACAGGCACCACAGCATTTTATTCTATTGAAGCCTAATGGGAAGACTTGAAGAATGATGTTTCCTAACTGGACTCTGTCTGAAAAGGACATTTAGTCCCTTCACCTGCTTCCCAGGAAGATAATACATCACAGGTTCACACAAAGTACCTTTCAAAAGCTAGGTGTTCATTGTTTTCTTTGCTGGGGTTGCATATGTAGGTAGAAATGTTAAGAGCATTGTAAATATTATGAGTCAACAAAACTGTCACTGGGCATGGTATTTCAGATCTTTCAGAGAAGCCACACTCTGATTGACTGTGTGTACTAAAAAGATTATTTTTCAAGGTTACAACATAACCCCAAAGTTATTTAATTATAAAATTATATTTAATTTTACTTAAAATTATTTTGTATATTCCCCAATCTTGCCAAAATGTCCAAATCATTCAATTCCTGATACATTTAGCCTTCACAATTGCATTGTCCCATTGACATATTTGAGTGCATTTCCTTGTATATAGTTATTGTGGCTCTATAGGTCTTTTGTGAGAAAGTTCTTGCTATTCAGAAAGTTAAGTGTTAGATTCTGTGATGGATACAGGAGAACCAGAGGTTAACTTAGGAGACATTTCTCTAGCCAGTCTCCCATTTCTCTATTCCAATTTTAAGCACAGCAAGACCAAATTATGTTCTTCTCTCTAATGTTTATTTGCTTTTGTCTTTTATATGTTAATAGAATGAAAATTATATAAATGATAATCTTATAATCTTGTAGTTTTATTATGATTAATTAGTAAATTGGTGTTTGTAAAGCATTAAAATCATGTGTGGCACATAAGTAGGGACACATCCATATTTCACAAAGGAGATATTGACAATATATAACTCACATAGTAGTTCTGGTTTTCTGAAAAATAGGATGAAGCATACAAGGGACTTTGGAAGAACAATGAAGAGGAGGGCAAGCAGAAGAGACAGAATGAGTTTGTTACTACTCAGACAATTGTGTAGGTCTGAGTCCAGGGGAAGAAAGAAAGGTTGATTTTTTTCTGCACAGATATATTTGCAGTTTGCCAAGGTCACCATCCCTGGTATTAAAGTTGCCCTTAAGGGTATTCTATATATCCAAGACTGGGATTACTTTTGCTTCTTTGTTAACCCTAGTGACTGGCTATGAGCAGCCCCTAGGAAAGATGTTTTGATACAAACATGGTGGTGGACTTCACAGAACAACATTTAGAGCAACGTTTTCTGAATGATAAGTCTAAATTTTAATCCTCAGTACTGCCAAACCATAAATTAAAGAGAAAGAAAAGAAAAACAAGCATAAATATCAAAATGTCTTCAAAGTCAAAATGACTATGACAAAACATCAAATATTAATCTACATTGAGGAAATGTCTCTCTTAAAATGTATATATCTCAATGATTTTTGTTATAGTTTAAAAGAGGATATAATGTAGTAGAAGGAAATCTGAAGCAAGTATAGATGGTTAACATGGAAGGAACTACAAACTAAATTTTACTGTTATTAGTCCTTCTTTCTGACACATTTTCTATCACTGCATGCAAGTCTATTTCCTACACTTATGTATGACTGCTCAATGTCATACATGTACACTTAATATTTATTTTGTGGACACTAGATTCTGGACTCTATGTCTATGACATTGTACAAAGGAAAGCTTGGCAGCAGCAGAAAAGAACAGTATATATTTTCTATCTTGTCTTTCACAGGGATTAGGGTATCAATATGTGAAGTTTCTAGCATGCTTCAACACAGGGGATATTAAAAGGCTTAATAAATGGAATATATTTTTGAGCTCATTGAATAAGAATACAGTGTAATATAGACTATGTTTCACAGGGGATTAATACTATAATTTTCTGACTTGTTATAGCTGATCTACATAAGAAAGAGTCTCTAAATACTACATGTCTGCGTTTTTGACATTTTCTCTGAGGGTCATATGAAAACAAGTTATATAGTAATTAAACGTGTAAGTTTATTTTTTTTCTGTGTATGGATGTTTTGCCTACATGTATGTCTGTGTATCATGTGTGTGTGTGATGCCACAGTGGCCAGAAGAAAACATCAGAACCCCTGAAACCATGGTTATAAGTGATTTTGAGCAACCATGTTGATGCTGGGAATCAAATCAACTGGAAGAGTTGCCAGTATTTTTTAAGCTCTGAAACTTCTTTCCAACCCCATTTATCAACTGTTTTAAACAATATAAACAGTAGCAGCAAAGACAACATATAAAAAAGTTTTCAAACCACTAGCTATTGAGTTATAAATAAATGAATATATAAGAGAAGAAAACTAATGAAGTTCTTTCTAATTTACTTACGAGAATTTCTAGATCATGGAAGAGAAACACAGCCCCACACTGAGCCCAGACAACTGTTTGAGAAGGCAAGAGATGAAGATTCAAAGAAGGCTAAGAAAATTAAAGAAAACAGCGATTGCAAGACAAGAGTATATAGAAAAGGGAGAGAAATAAAGTAATCAAAAGCACTATAAGAAGTGTCCCTGGAATGAGCTGAGCACCGATGTGTATGAGGAGACAATGCAATGAAATTGACCATATGGTAGTATTATAACACAATATCCTGGGTACATTTTGAGAAATGTGCATTGCAATAGTGTTTACTTGAATACTCATTGAGAGTTCTGTATTTAGCAGAAGGATCTTACTTGAGTAACTCTTGAATGGATGGTATGCTAATCTTGCTTAACAAATCTTAAGATCAAGTTCTGAAAAAAATCAGGCTACCACTTTCCAATTTAACTATATCATGAAATAAAGCTCAAGACTATTTATAAAAATATAAAAAAATAATAATTGAAAGTGCAGAAAGCAATGTCTGGCATCTGGTCAAACACAACCATCTTTACAAAGCATTAAGAAAATAAAAGGGTGACGAGGAGAGAGGTAAATTAAATGAAACTCATTCAAAGTGACTACTGACATTAAATTTAATAATATTAAACATGATATAACTGTGTAGCAGATGTATACAAAGATAAACAGTCACACAGAGCAGCTCTTCTCATCTTGTGTGTCATGATCTCCTTGGTAAACCTCTGTCTTCAAAAATATTTGCATTACAATTCATAACTGTAGCAAAGTAACAGTTCCAAAGTAGCAATGAAACTAATTTTATACTTTGTGGTCACACAACATGCGGAACTGTATTAAATTGTAGTAGCATTAGGAAGGTTGAGAACCACTGATATAAAGCATGTGAAAAGACCTAAATCAAACCTCTAGATGTGAAAATAAAAATACCTGATAGAAAAGATCCGGGCTTTCTGTGTTATATACTATATAATAAAATACTAGAGAAGCTGAAAATGCATCAAAAGCAATTATTCAAAACAAAACAGAGAAATATTTTTTGAAGAAGAAAAAATGATGGATCATCAGTGAATTATAAGATAATTATGAGAGCTGTTTGCATATAATGGGAGTTCCTGAAATTTGGGTGTATGAGTACAAAAGAAAAGATATGCGTAAATAATACCTGATGTTTTTCAATTTTAGTGAAAGCTTAAACCCATAGATGTAAAAGCAGAAGAACAGTGACAAAGATTCTAATAAATTTCATCGGAGGCAACAGTCTAGAAGACAATGGAACAACACTGGTATGTAGTCAAAATATTTAAAATCTGTCAATGTAGAGGTTTTACTCTGTAAAATATTTCCAAATAGAAGGCATTTTTACAGATATGTAATAGTTGAATAATTTAAACACCAAGGACATTAATGATTTAAAAAGTTAAAGGAAGTACTGAAATGGCATGATATAGGCACTAATGTTAATTTATGAGACTGCCTATATGAATAAAGCAGTCATCCAAAGAATGTTTATTTATTGTGAACATGTCATATTCAATTACTTGCTAGACTTACTATATATTGTATTTATATATAGTGTTATATAAATTTTATAATACACTATACAGGCAAGGAACACTGATTCTTCTAGCACAGAAAAAAAATTTCTTTTTTTTACTTTTTTTTAAATAAATAAATTTATTTATTTGTTGCTTCAGGTTACATCTCCATCATAGTGTCCTCTTTACCCCCTTCCCAGCCCCGCCCTCCCACCCTCTACCCCCTAACCTTTCCATCCCACTCCTCTGGAGTGGAGTGTCCCTACATAACAGTCCGTCGCCCCAGTTCAGAAGTCATATGAGGGCCAAGAGCCTCCTCATACACTGGGGCCTACAAGGCAGTACCACCAGTGAAAAGTGTCTCATTGCCAGGGAGAGAAAACTAAAAAACAAACAAACAAAAAAGTCTATGTCCATGTTCCCTTTGGTGCGTTGGTTGTAGTATACATATCCTGTACTATATAACTAAAATCCTATATAAGTAAATAGATGCCATGTGCATCTTTCTGAGTCTGAGTTAGCTCACTCAGGATGAGCTTTTCTAGTTCCATCCATTTGGCTGCAAATTGCATAATTTCATTTTTTCTGATAGCTGAGTAATATTCCATTGTGTAGATGTACCAGTTTTTTAATCCATTCTTCGGTTGAGGGACATGTGGGTTGTTTCTAGTTTCTAGCTATTACAAATAAGGCTGCTATGAACATAGATGAGGAAACTTCTTTATGATTCCATGAGGAGTCATTTGGGTGTATACCAAGAAGTGGTATGGCTGGGTCCTGAGGCAAAGCTATTCCAAGTTTTCTAAGATATCGCCATACTGACCTCCATAGTGGTTGTACAAGCCTGCACTCCCACCAGCAATGGAGGAAGGTTCCCCTTTCTAGAGAAGATTATCCTGGAGCTGAATCTTGAAAGTTGGGCAGAAACTAGGTACACAGTAATGAATGGTATTACTTCAGCAGATGAAATAGCATAATCAAAAGTATGGACAAAAGTAACCATAACATGATCAAGGAAGGTGAAGTGATTTGTTATAATGTTTTGTGTGTGTGTGTGTGTGTGTGTGTGTGTGTGTGTGTGTGTTCATTAAGTTCAGGATAATTTTCTTTCAATAAGATACTAAATATCACTTCTCTTTATTTGGGCACTCAAGAATTGGATGTGTTTTATAAACTCGGAGAAATATTTTAAGATATCCAATGATCTTAATGAATCAACAAATTAGAAAAAGACTAAAGGCAAACCAGAAATACAATTTATGATATATTGCATCCCAATTATAAGATATTACTGTAGCCTTGACTTCAGATGTCTTAGAAGTAACAATGGAATGAGACAAATTTGTTTTCTTCAGATATCATGAACATTGTTCAAAAACAAAACTCATAGTGTAGTTTTTTCCTACATATAATATCACCCAGATCCATGCACACAGTTGGTATCCAATAAGTAATTTGTTTGAACTTCCCAAGTGCAAATGACACACAAAGTTCCATAATTACTCTCAGGAGTCATAAATTAGTTATTGATGCAAACACTAGAAATTAGTATGTAAAGATATCCATTAACTATTCAACACATGGATTATCTAAGCAGGATGGCAAAGCATAGTGGTTTGCTAGACATTCTCACAGTTTTAGCAGTAAAGTTCTATCATTTTGTAAAAATTCATCATTGTGTACCAGCTGGAATATTTTTTAAATTCTATCAGTCAAATGGCCATAACTCTATTATATCACATATGACCAACCAAGGATGAGGCAAGTATTTGGAGCAGGAATGTCAATATAAACCTTGACTACCTAGGCATTATGGGATCTGATGGCATCTCTTATTTTATTTTCAAAATGGGATTGGGCAGTTAAGGACAGATGAAGAATACAGTCTCTGAAGCAGTAGGGGAGAGGTACATGAATAGAGAGGGTTTTAGGCCTTAGTTTACACACAACAATCTTTGTCAAGAATCCATAGGGTAGGCAATTTTCTGTAAGATGAAGTATAAAGGACTTGTCATCAGACTGATCTCAGTGCTGGTCCTTGAAATGTTATAACTTAGATGTATACTTACAAAAGCATCAGCTTTCTGAGATTTCTAATTTCTCATCTTTAGCAGAACTATAATGAATTTAGAAAAACAAATGCAATTGTAGTGGGTTAAATGACACATCCCTCAAATCTGTGTTCACTAAACATCTCAGAATGACTACATTTAGAAGTAAGGACTTTGATCTAGCCCCCAAGAGAACAACCTTTTGTTGTTTGAAGTAATCAAGTCTGTAGTTATTCATTATGGCAGCCATATATATTCAAAATATATATTCAAGTGCTCTGTAAACTATAAAACAATATCAACTTCCAAAAATAAATTTATTAGGCTAAATGAAGATAATCAAAAGAGAATCAACAATTATAATGTATACCATGAAACTTGGATTATAATAATACACATTGAAAACAGAGATTTTCCAAACTGCTTACACAAAGGAACATCTACTCATTTGAAACTAATCAAATATTGTAACTTACTCTTCCTTTGATCAAAGTTAGATCACTGGATTTTATTAATAAAAGCATAATTTAGAAGAGCTACATTGAAGCTGCTGTTAATGAACACCAGTGTGACCTTTAATACTAATTTACCAAATACATACCATTAACCAGATATATTTATCCCTCTCAGGTCTCTGAGGTAGTTGAAGACTAGATAGCTAGAGTCTCATAGTTAAATTTTGAGTTGTTTAGGAATTAAGAGGGTGTTCTGGATCTAAGAAGATGTTTTTAAAATTGTGATACAAGTTAGAATGAAAGCTAAGTTGTATATAGAACTTTAAACTCATGGAGATTGTTAGATAGTAGAATGTTAAAGTCAGGTGCCAAATACGTATGGACTGGACATTGGGAATGTGTGCTAAGCCATATAACTCTCATAATTGTAGCCTAATTATTTCTGTTGTTTTGTATTGTGTTTATTGTTATAAGAGAAAGAGCCATGTGTTGGACTCAAAGTGGGAGCTGTTGGGGGGAAAAAGATATACCTTAAACTGAAAGAAAAGGAAGTGGATGGGTGGGTTGAGGGGGAAGAGGGTGGGAGTGTGGGGCTGGAAGAGGGAGTAGGGAGGGGATTGCGATGGAGATGAAACTTGAAGAAGTAAAAATAAATTAAAGAAAAAAGAATGTTAAAAAAAGACAATGAAACTCCCTACTTACTTGAGAACATAGTCTTTACTGAAATATCCCATTCATTTAAAGTCATTAGAAAATAAAGTATCAGCCACTGTGGATTTATTAATTCAAGAACTGCCTGTCTCTTTGTTCCCAGCTTATAATGTGAAGTGCCAGGGGAAAATATTTCACAAGAAAATAGTGATTAATTTCACAAAAAGGACCTTAAGCAGTTAAAAACACATTACTAATTATAGTGTCATCCAGATATGGTTATGATCACCCATATTTTGTAAAACTCATTTTTGTAGTTCCACTCTTTTGAAATTTCAAGTTGTGTAAATTCAGAGTTGAGGTAGATTTCCAAATTTTACTTCCTTATAACAGCAATTGGAATAAATTTTCTGGGTTATGACTTTATTTCTAATCCCTGTTTCCTTTCAGTTTCTTAAGCTGTTGTTAAACAAAACTAGCATGGTTGTTTTGGTAAAATTCAGTAATGCAATAAACCTATTAAGAATTGAGGTAGATTTCCAAATTTTACTTCCTTATAACAGCAATTGGAATTAATTTTCCGGGTTATGACTTTATTTCTTTTTTTTTTTTTTTAAAGAGCCAGGCATGGTGGTGAGCCACCATGTGGTTGCTGGGAATTGAACTCAGGACCTTAAGAACAGCCAGTGCTTTTAACCTCTGAGCCACCTCTCCAGCCCTACTTTATTTCTAATCCCTGTTTCCTTTCAGTTTCTTAAGCTGTTGTTAAACAAACTAGCATGGTTGTTTTGGTAAAATTCAGTAATACAATAAACCTATTAATTTGAAACAATGTAGTTCAACATAAAGCAGAACCTGTACATTTTTGGTTATAAATAATTTGTTTAATTATTTAAACCAATGGTTTTAATAAATAATATAAATTCCAACATGCTATGTTTTTGTATTTTAATGAGACAAAATATATGCTGTAATATTTTCTTTATTATCTTGAAATTAAATTGACATATCATAATATAACTATCCATATTATAATTTAAAACATATCAACATAATCCAGATATGGTGTTGCATGCCTTTAATCCCAGGACTCAGGAGCTAGAGGCTCCTGGAAGCCCTGTGATTTGGAGGACAGCCTGGTCTACATAGTATGTTCCAGTTCAGCCAGTAGTAAAACCCAGTTAACATAATGACACAGAAATAATGTAAAAGGAGAATGCAAGGAAGGTATATTTTGATAAAAAATAATTCCAATCTAATGGGTCAATGCCTGAGAAGCATAAAAAGTCATAATTAAAAATGTCAGATATTATACCTGAATGTAGAATTTCTATGAAAGCAAAGTTGCAAATATAGATGACACAGGTACATAAATTTAGTGACTAAAATATTACAATGGGTATTTCTATGAATAACATAATTTTCTGAAATTTAGATCTCATAATCTATTGTGAAACAAGACCAATTATATCATTTTTTAGCTTATATATTTCTTACATCCCTCCTTTCATGGTGGATTTATTTTACAAACTAGAAAGTACTACATATCTGTAAGTAAGATTGGATTAAACTCTATATTCAGATAATTTAAAAATAAATGTCAAAATTAATTAAATTGCCTTTTATCAATGCCCTTTGAATATTTACACACATACAACACAAAAATTCTATCGTGTAGAATTCATTTGAATCTAGAATTTGATAGAACTTTGCATCATTCCCACTCACCAATTACCAAGTTTGGAGAAGCCATTCTGCATGTCAACATTCCCACCTAAAAAATGAGAATGATAGTGATTCCATACAAACTCATGAAAATTTCTTAAGAGATACTGAGAGGAATAAAAATTTTAGAGACCCCCTGTGGCAGGCAGTGGAGCCAGGCCAGCCACGCTCCAGGAACTAGCTAACCACAAAGCTGATAGTAAAGTAAGATTAAATTCATTCCTGAGAAAAACAAGCATAGGATGTTTCCTGCTGACTAACTAATGGGCTGTTACATTCCACCTGCATTTCCCCTCACCCCCTTGGGTTGTGGTACAAGTATAGGATGTTTCCTGCTGACTAACTAATGGGCTGGTACATTCCACCTGTATTTCCCCTCACCCCCTTCGGTTGTGGTAAACAATGGGCTGGTACTTTCCACTTGTATTTCCCCTCACCCCCATGGATTGTGGTTTAAATACCCTACTCTCCCCCAAATTGGCATCACAGCTCCTCTACCCCTGCGTGGGATATGATTGGCGTCCTCAGTGCACTGGTTCCCCCCCCCCAAATAAACCTCTTGCGATTTCATCAAGAAGGTCTCTCATGAGTTTTTGGGTGGCCATGATATCCCGAGTGTTGGGAGTCGGGAGAGGGACTTCCCTCCCCTGGGTCTTTCAATACCAATAATAATAATTATTTACCATTAAATTTTATTCAAATTTGTCAAAGATCCAGAAAATGTCATATTCAATGATTGGATTCAGACATTTATCTTCCAGATCACAATGTTACATTTCAAAGAAATGAAGAACCATACAGCTAGTTGTTGTTCGAAATCACCACTCTTATAACATCCCCTAAACAAGTGTGTTGGACTAAAGAAAAGGAGATTTCATCCTTACCTAAACATAATATTTAAATTATGCAATAGATATATTCAATTCCTTTTATTAATCAGAAAATTCCTTTTTCATGTATAAGATTTGGAGAAGAATTTAGTACTTAGTGACTTCACCATGTTGTGTTCTAAAATAGTAGAGATAATTTCACTCTGCACTACCACTCCTGTGTTATCCTATTTCTTGAATGGTTATACTTTAATTCTTTATACACTTTTCAACTACCAGCTCCCCTCAAAGTATGTGATATATTAAAATTTCAATTATAGCTTCATAAATTTGGGTTCATTTTTTGAGTCACAAAATTTAATAAATGAAGAAAAATAAATAAAATTCCAGGTAAGAAGTTGTTAATATTTCCAGCAAAATTTTGCACACAGATTCTCAAATGGTAAAACTAAAGTGACAAGTCAAATACATAGATCTTTTTGAAATAATGAAATAGAATATAGTGTCAGTGTGGATAAACCTGGAAAATAATATTTTAAGTGAAATAACTAGTCATGGAAAGATGTTCTCATCACATGTAAATGTCAAAACAGTTGATCTCATAAAAGTTGACAATACAATACTGATCAAAGCTTGGAAATGGCAGGAGATAAGAATATATAAAGGTTGATAAATAGATTTAAATTATAGTTATATACATAGTGTATATGCACTGTGGCAAGCAGGATCACTAAAGTTAACTATTTGTGGATAAATTAGCATTTACTGTGTTGTTTTATTATGATTTCTTTCAAACTAACTTTTTCATTGATTTTTCATCTTTCTTCTTTCATGTCTCAACACTCCATACACCATTCTACCCATACTTCTTCGACATTTTTCTGTTTTCACATTTTATGTGTCCTACTGTACCCCACTTCCTTGGCACCTCTCTTTTTTCTCTTCTATCCTTTTTCTAGTTTTAAGGACAATACCCATACCCATTCTTAATTATATACATACATTTACTTGACAAATTTATTAAATACTTAGAAATAGGTAGAAAGGGATATTTTAATACTTCTAGATAATGAATATGCTACTTATTTTTACTTAATCATTACTCACTGTGTTCATGTGCCAAAATATTCCACACACAAAGGAACAAACAATTTAAGGCAATATAAAAAATGCAGAAAATGTATCTGTAAGAATTAGAGCCCACTATCGGTTGGCAAAATGATATAATAATAGAGCTGGTGGTGAGGGAAGGAAAGAAGTTGAAATGTTTCCTTCTTTTGGCTTGCAGTTAGCCATTGTTAGGAGCAATCAGTTGAATGTTGAGAGTTCAATATATATATTTGCTGGCTTGTGATTACTGGGGGTACATTGGGCAGGGAAGTCGGAAATCTAGAGTACTAAATTTATTTGCTTATAGAAACCAAATTAATATAATTATTAGAATTGTGAGAGTTGAACCAAAATGGAAGAGCTATTCAAAATAGCATCACTCTGGCTAACATTCCTGACTCTTTTTTTTCATTAGATGGATGAAAGGGAGATGCAGTTTTCATTTCATATATCTTTCCTGTTCTACAAATGCAGTACCTACCTTCATCAGGGAATCTTGGGACAATCTCTGTTTGGTATTGGAAGTTTAATCTGATTTTTTTTGTTTTTAGTTTTTTGAGACAGGGTGTCTCTGTGTAGCCCTGGCTGTCCTGGAACTCACTCTATAGACCAGGATCCCCTTGAACTCAAAGAGATCCTCCTGCCTCTACCTCTCAGTGCTGAGATTAAAGGCGTGTGCCACCACTCCAGCTAGATAAAATTAAAAGAGCAGTTGAGTACTCAAATTCCAGAGATTAACAACATCACAAGCAAGATTATAATAGATTTATGCAGTTATTCCTATGAAGATTCAGGGATCTGTTTTAAAGCTGCTCACTGATAGTTTGATGATATTTGGTATTGTATTGTAGATCTTTTGTACTAGTTACTGTTCTATGACTGTGAAGAGACACCATGACCATGGTAAGGTATACAGAAAAACATTTAGTTTGGGGATTGCCTACAGTTTTAGAGGGTTAGTACATGATTATGATGGCAGGGAGCGTGGCAGAGGTCAGGCAGGCATGATGCGGGAGTAGTAGCTGAGAGCTTACATCCTTATCCACAGCACTCAGCAGAGACAAACTGGGACTAAAGTGACATACATCCTACAACAGTACCATCAAGGTGTTCCTTTAAACTATTTATTAGCTCTAAACACCTTCCAACCCACTGACCCAAGGCACTAGAGAAAGGATATAGACCTCTCTTCAGTTGCAGGTTCTTGAGGTAACTTGTTAGCAGTCCAGTCGAATCAGCATATAAAGAACAGATGCAATCAGCAACAGGAACACAGCAAGCAGCAGCAACAAGAATGCAGCTAGCCAGGAGCACCAATTAGGACAGCCAAAGAAGCAGCATCTTTTGCAGGCCCCAGGGCCCCCTGAGCTAAGCCTGACCTGGGCTTTAACCTGACCAGGGCTCAGCCTGACTTGGGCTGCAATCTTCAGCAAATCTTAGCAGCAGCAGTCTTCCACAAAGCATTGTCTAGAGTCTTTAGGAGAGAAGCAGTGATGAGCAGTGATGAGAAGCTATGACAAGCAAAAGCCCTTCTGCATTTACAGGGCCTTCTCTTTATACTTACATAAGCATGTCTTGCAATTGTCCAACTTCACACCCTCCACACAAGGTGCCTACTGTTGACCAAGATCACAAGCTCTCCAAAGAGTCTGTCCATCAAAGGATGTAAATATGTTCCCCACACATGACAGTTTTCCGGCTAGCAAAACATTACGTGCTCTTCCATCAGGATGTTTTGTATGCCTCTTTCATAAGCCTATTTTTCAGTGGTGTACAAAGCACCCCCACATCCCAATATTGAGACCAAAATAAAAAACACATTCATTCAACACAACTGTGTTTCTAAAGAAACACAAACTTCCACCACAAGGCAATACCTCCTCCAACAAGGCCATACCTCCTAATCACTCCTGAACAGTTCACCAACTAGAAATTATACCTTCAAATATATAAGACTGTGTGCACATTCTGATTCAAACCACTTCACCTTGTTAAACCAAGGATATACAAGCACAATTATCAGATGTATATCAACAGCAGCATGCATGTTTATGGCTAGGAAAACTGTGGAAGCCTTTTGATTACAGCTGGAGTGATTGTGATCACTACCTGGCATTTCAGTAGCCTATACAGGCTTCTAAAGCTTAGCTTATTGCTAATTTGTTTTATATTATTATCAATTATTTTTAACTTTGGTTATGCTATCCCACTATATATTTAAGACTATGCAGGTCTTCATGGCCTCCCTGAACAAAAGGGCAGGTGATTCATCAGAACTATGCTGGTATCTAGATGACCTTGGAGAGCAAAGTGCGAAATAGTGTCCCTTTTAATCTCTCTGTCTACATAGTAGAGGTCTTGAAGTGTGGTTATGGAACCCTCAGAAAGCAAGTTATACCACTCTGGTACATTTAATTACTCTATAATATTTAGATAAACTTTGGGGAAAAAACTCAAACACTTTAATAAACCTCAATTAAGCATGTATTTATGATCTTGCAAGTGTTACTAAGAGCATAAAAATAAAATATCTATTAATTTAAATAGAAGCTTGACTAAACTATAACCTTAGAAATTTAAATATCTTATAAATTATATCTATACCTCATCTTTTATAACTTACTCAGAGCTTTTCTGAATTGCTTTCCTGTTTTCTTTCCCATGCTGGAAAATCACCCAGGAATCTTAACTTCAAACAAATCCTTCTTTATAAAAGCATTTACATTCTTCAGGTTAGAATCATGGCTCAACAATTAAGAGTACTTGCTCCTCTTGCAAAGAATGCAGGTTAGGCTTCCAGCACCCATATGGTAGTTCACCATCAACCCTAGTTCCAAGGCATCCTATATCCTCTTCTGGATTCTGCAAGCCAGGCACAGGCACACATGTGGTTGCAGAGGCATACACAGAAACAAAACACCCATAAACATAAACTAAAAACTAACAAAAAATAAAAGCTTAACATTGAAACCTAACTATATATGTCACATAAAATAGTAAATTAATAATACCTCTCTACATATTGTTAAGCTATGGGAGGTTATAAAAACCAAGATAAACTGTACAGAAAGCACAAGAAACTTAAAATTCTTTTGTTTCTTCTATAGCCAATAGAATAATCTGGCCTTGCTGTGCTTTTGGTTTTGAATGAGTGCAGGTAGCAGAGACAAGCTGCAGGTAAACAGCAAAACATCATTAAATTGATGTCCACAACATTCATTAGAAATCATCTAAAGAAGCCCTGTTAAAATTGATATTGGAGTTATTGATTGAGGATTTTAAGCATGAAGTCTTCTCTGCATGGATAAACTTCCTTCTCTGCATGGATCAGCCATTCATTTTAGAGTAATTTTATATTATGGGACAAACAACATTAGCCTCTATTGAAAATAGTTTACCATCAGTAAGGAATTAGCTCGAATATCTCTTGATGATCTGCACTCATTAGTACTATGTCTAACGTCTACTCTTACCATACCTTCTACAAATCCCAGAAGGCTAAGATTTTCTAGAGAAGTCTCTAGGAATGCCTTATTTACCATCCGTTTTCAAAGGACCTCATTTGCCATAGTCAAAAAAATGGACATTTTAATATCTAGAATTATTGACCATTGTTTGCCAAATTGCATAGTCATTAGGGTCAATATCAGCAGTAGTTCTAATTCATTCATCCATGGGTGCTGATAGAGCTTTTAAAGGTCTAAGAACTTTTTGCACTCTGCATTTGCCTTTTCAAAAGGTAAAGTTCTGCTGCAAATAGAATCATTTCCCTTGTCTACATTCCTCTCCTTCCAAAGAAAGAGGATCAAATGGTTTAGGCACAGGCTTTGGCTATTAATTTCAGGTTGGGGGTAGTGTCCAATGGTTCTAAATTGTTGAAGGGCCTTAGCTACACCCAAAGATGGTGGTTTATCTTTGTCACCTTTTAAAGAGTCTTGAGAATTCTGACATTGCTAGATAGGTTTAATCTGGCCCTGGGATTCACAACTTCCTGCACTCCTGCCAGCAGTAAGTATCACAGCCCAGGCTACCCCTAGGCCTGCCTGCCAGCCTGGAGTCTTTTCCATGCTCCTTGATTACCTAAACTGCATCAGATGCTATTTATTTCTCTCCTTCCTGGGAAGCTTCCTTTTATGATTTATTTCAAATCCCAGATGTCCAGATGTTTTGCAGTGTCTGGGGCTTGCAACCATTGTTGTTCATTCTGCTTTTTTGCCCACTTCCCTCTTCATGGAGTGATTATTGATAACGTGTTAATACACTTTCTTTTCACTGGTTTATCTATACAATTTTCTCTGGGCTTTTTTCAGTGTTTGATTCAACATGACACTAAAAGGGGGATGTTCCATTGAATAAAAGAGAAGTATGATTTTCCAGGGGTGGGGGGAAGCTAAAGTTTCAATTAATAGCCATCTCAAATCTGGATCTGATATTGCCCTGTCCACAGCAGATGTTAATTGGTGTTAAGAAGTCAGTAAAAGTCTCTCTGGGGCTTTGCATAATCTTTGTGAATGATAAAGACCTCTTTGTTCCTCCACCTTATCTCAGGCTCTTAAAACTACTAAAGTACATTGTATAATAATAGAGTCATCAAATTGCACCTGCTGTCTTAAATCAGCAAATTGACCTTCACCTAACAATTGATCTTTCATATTAACACCTATTACAATTTACCATAATTGCAACTTCTCACCACCATGTCAGCCATTGCTGTTGAGAATCAGCTTCCATCCAGTACAACTGCTGATAAATCTTTCCAGTCTTGGGGAGATAATTCTATTTTTAATAACATGGGTACTTAACATCTGTACTTATGGTGAGTGCATTCCATAAGTTATTATTGATTCTGTAAAATGTTTAAGATCTTGTATTTTAACAGGATTCCAGGCTAGTTATTCATTTTTTGAATTTTCATCATTTTCTGGCATTTGTTCCTGAGTAACTGAGAAAACTAGTGGGAATATTTGCTTTTCCTCAATTTCATTCAGAGGTGGTTTCGTAGGTTCTCTCTTGGTCCTTAATTTCATTAGGTACATTAAGCTAACAATTACACACTTCCTGACTTTTTTTTACTTTCATTGTCTCCTATCTATCAAGCCTTTGTATTGTCATAGCTAATTTTTCTCGTTGTACAACTAATTTTTTGTTGTTGTATGATTATTTTTTCAACCATTTTTGAGATTTTTCTTGTACAGTTATTTTTTCCACCTTTTTTGAGAGGAAATATATAAAGACTGCAATTGAAAGTAAGCAGGGGTTTACTCCATTTGTCACAATTGCAATAAGTACTTCAATTGCTTTTTCAAGTAAGTTCCAATCCCCTCAACTCTTACCTTTGGTCTTAAAGAGTCTAAAATAGAGTTTTCCATTTTTTAAACATTTATCACTTCATTACATTTCCATTTCCACCCCCTCCCTCCACCTCCGAGTTTTCCATTTTTTAATGCAGGAAAAGTCTGTCTATAGTGAATCTGAAACTTAGTTATCAATTATATTTGTTAATAAGTATAAACTGTAATATTAAGCTGATGGAGCAGCCAGTGGGCTGCCAGGAGGCTGGCAGGCCTGGCTCACCTTAACTGGCACCATGACCCATCCTGGGGATAAAGCCCTGGACCAAGAGTGGTCTTCACCACCTGCAATCTAAACTCTGTTAACTAATATATTTATTAATAACTATAAATTGCTATATTAGGCCAGTGGAGCACCTGGCAGCCAGGCAGGAGACTGGCAGGCCTGACTCACCTTAAAGGCCGTGTAGGTCTGGCAGGGTGGCCAGGCTGAGCAGCTGCAGGATATTTATTAATAATTATAAACTGTTATATTAGGCCACTGGAACAGCTGGTGGCAGCCTGGCAGGGTAGCTGTTGAGGCCTGCTGGGAGGCCTGTGGCCAGTAGCCTGTAGCCCTGTCTTAGCTAGAGGCCTGTAGTCCTTTCAACCTGAAACCTGCAGCAGCCTTTTTTCCAATAATTAAATACACCAAGACCTTTCAATGTTTACATGCTTAGCCATTACCTGGGCAGACTCTCAACTGGCTCCACCTTCCTATACTCTTTCTGCCCAACTAATTGCCCGTCAGTGACTTTTATTAACTAAAGAGTGTCTCAGAAATGGCAGTAACCAGATCTCTGAGCACTGAAATCAGTCTCTGAGAACCAATGTATTAGACCTTCCTCTAACACTATACAATTAAAATTGTCTTTTGAGGTGGATTACTGTGATTCAATGCCGTAGAAGTTCCTGTGTTGTTCCTTGTTCTGGGTTCGAGGCTTCTGCTGCTTTGGAGTCTCCAGAGTCTTTTTGGACCTCCAAACAAACTCAAAGAACTGATGTTTCGCCAAATGGATGGAACTAGAAAAGCTCATCCTGAGTGAGCTAACCCAGACTCAGAAAGATACACATGGCATCTACTCACTTAATAAATGGATTTTAGCCATGCAGTACAGGATAACTATCCTACAACCAACACACCAAAAGGCTCAGGAACATAGACTTTGTTATCTATCAATGGGACAATTTGCCCTAGGAGTGCTACCATGTAGACCCCCAATGCAAGAGGAAGCTCTTAGCCCTCATATGACTGTTGAACTGAGGGGAGCTGATATATAGGGACACTCAACATCAGAGGAGTGGGATGGGTGGGAGAAGGAGGAGAGGGTGGGAGAGTGGAACCGGGAGGGGTGGAAAGAGGGCATGGTGATAGAGATGTAACTTGATGTAATAAATAAACATTATAATAAAAAAATAAAAAGAACTGATGCTTCCTCTGGACATGATTCTAGGCAAATTTCTCCCCTGCACCTTTCTATCAGATGTCTCCTGTAATTGGTGAGAACCTATCCAAATCTGATTCTTTTGTGTGAAGGCATGATCATTATGAAGTAGATGTTGTTCATCTGCTAACAAAGTGCTTCCTTACAGAAATATCCAGCTAATGGACAGCCTTTCTCATGAATTTTGCAAGGTCATGAAAAATATATATTTTAGTACCATAATATAATGTTTGATGGTCCAGAAACTGGTTGACTAACAAGCACATTTTGGACAATAGTTTTTGCATCAACTTCAAATACTGAAAGTTCATTCCTGTTTTAAAATTTCATTTGCTAGAACATGAAACCATCCACATTTACTTTTCATGTATTTAAGACAGAATTCATACAGATGAAGTTTTGGCAATCTTGCATGTGGGTGAGATAAGGAACAACAGGCTTTAATTTCATATTTCATAAAATATATTATAGAAATGTACTATAGTCTCCCCCCCGACTTTTGCACTATTTTCCCCAGAACAATTCATAGGCCTGCTTAAAAATATCCATGTTCGCAGTTGGAGCAAGGGGCTTTTTCATGCCAAGAGATAGGCTTGCCACTAATTCAACCATCTCACACTGGAGATTCTTCGATGCTTATCTTCTACTTGGAGTAGAATAGGGGGTGCTGTCAGGAGCTGATATGTCTCGATATAAAAAAAAAGAAAATCTTAATTTAAGATAACATCTTTGAATGCCATATTCTGCAGATCTCTTGGGGTTTTTGAAGATGCCCTATCCATCTCTTGTATTTAGATAAGCAAATGTTGCTTGTCTCTTAGCAACTTGATTACTGAGTAGTTTAGAGAATATCTGTGATAGACTGTCATAGTAGCTAACAAAGTGACATGTTTGCATGACTAGGAGTTTGTTTTACTTAACTATCCTAGACCGTTTTAGACGGTTGGTATCAAGAGGCCAGAGCTTCACATTTTATTTTTAAGTATCTCTAGGTATGATACCATTAGGAAGCATTACCTTTAATTTGGTATCAGTATACAAAGATCTATTCAATTGTGGTTAAATATACTCTTAATTATGTATCAATATACAAAGATCAATGCCTATGTAGCCAAATATAATCTTAATATTACGTCCATATACAAGGGTCAATACCATTGTGGCCAACTATAATCTTAATTTTGTATCAATATACAAAGATCAATACCGATGTAATCCAATACAATCTTATTTTTGCACAATAAACAATGGTCAATACCACTTTAGCCAAATATACTACTAATTTTGTATCAATATACACAGGTATAAGGGCATATTCAATAATCTGCCCCTTCTTCTTGGACCTTCCTGTGCTATGTCTATGTCTCATTTTTCTCAAGCCTATGCACTCCTACATAGGAGAGGAAGAAGGATACAGAAAAGGAAAAGTAGGAGGTCCCTGGGGCTAACCTCCAAAACCCATTAAACAGGACCATTTATCAGCTTGTAATCTCTTCCCCTAAATATCAGAGTTTTCAGTTATCCTTCAAATAACCAAAAAGAAGGGCAGAGAAACACCCTCCCCACCCTCTGGGCATGGGACTTCGCTCTCTTAAAGTGACTTCCTGCTGATTTAGGTCGTAGTAGACCTGTTTGGGGCCCAAACCCAAATGGAAAAAATGGTTAAAAATGTTAGTACAATCCTTTTATGTTCAGTCCTTCTGTTCTCAGCTGTTTAGATGACCTAACTTGGTAGCAGGGAAGTCGACAGCCTAACTCTGCCAAGACAGGGTAGGTAAGTCCTTCATAATCCCTGCTCTACAACAAATGTCTGTCAGAGAAACAGAACCCAAAGGCTGAAGACTGATGCAGGAATGTATGGAGAGAAAATGGGAACTGTCCAGGCAGTCACTGGTATGTCATTTCTTAGTTTTGGAAGCTGCAGGCCCTGCACTTCCTATATAAGCAGATATAGTTATCCCTCTCAGGTCTCTGAGGTGGTTGAAGAATAGACAGCTAGAGTCTCATAGTTAAATTTTGAGTTGTTTAGGAATCAAGAGGGTGTTATAGATCTAAGAAGATACTCTTAAAAGTGTGTTGCAAGTTAGTATGAATGTTGAGTCAGATATAGACCTTTAAACTCATGGAGATGGTTAGATAGTAGAATGTTAAAGTCAGGGGCCAAATATGTATAAACTGGACATTGGGAAGGTATACTGGGCCATTTAACTCCCATAAATGTGGCATATTTATATCTGTTGTTTTGTATAGTATTTACTGTTATAAGAGAAGGAACCATCTGTTGGACTGAAAGGGGAAACTTCTGGGGGGAAGAGGGTGGAAGGGCGGGATAGGAAGGGGGAATAGGGAGGGGTTTGTGACTGAGATGTAACTTGAAGAAAAAAAAATAAAGTATTTATAAAAAAAATATCCATGTTCTCTTCAATAACAATACCCTTGTTTCTAATCACATTTAGACCTGTACTTTCCTGTGTGATGCTTAATTTAATTTTAGTATCAATATCTTCCTGCGAATACATTTTTGCATCCTTTCCCACAGGTTGGATAATTGCTTAATTCATTTTTCAGTTGTTCACTGGGTTTTGTATACTTTTTTAAGTTGTGCATCTTTATCACAAAGTAGTTTTCTTTGTTCTATAGATTTGGCAAGTACACAACCTTCTTGGAATTCTGGAAAGTGGTGGATCATGATATTTCATATGCAATATTTTAACACAAAATATCACAAAATAGTATATTATCTGTAGTTTACCCTTGTATTCTGCATATGCCTAGTGTTTGATGCAACACCCTCTTAAGGCCTTTATATTTGTTTCTAACTCATAACAAATTTTCAGAACCTAACCACTACTGTTACAATGCATAAGATTGGACTTCTGGTTTCTTTTCATAATTTGATTCTGCAATCTCCAAACAGAATCTACATATTGAAATGGAAGTGGCACAGGGGTCTTTTTCATGGGGTAAAAGGCTATGACGGGTATTAGGATGAAAAGCACTTGAGTTTGACATTTGAGCTTCTGTAATTATCCCTTTTGCTGTATAGCCGATTTTCACCAACTTACATTTCATGGTTCATTTGATCACCAATGGCAGCCAAAGTCAAAAGGGAAGGTTGTTGGTGATGCTTGTAAGATAACTCTTCTTTCTTGGATACTTCCCTATGTTCCTCAGAGAGGAGTCATTTGGCTTCTCATTCTTACCGTTTGTTCTTTTTTTTAATAATTTATTTTTTATTTCTTCAAGTTACATCTCAATCACAATCCCCTCCCTACTCCCCCCTCCAGTCCCACCCTTCCACCCTCCTCCCCCTCAACCCCCCCATCCTCTTCCCTTTTTTTTTTTTTAGTTTAAGGTATTTCTTTTTTCCCCCCAACAGCTCTCCCTTTCAGTCCAAAAAATGGTTCTTTTTCTTATAACTATAAATACAATACAAAACAACAGAAATAAATAGGCCACAATTATAAGAGTTATATGGCTTAGCATACATTCCCAATGTCCAGTCCATATGTATTTGGCACCTGACTTTAACATTCTACTATCTAACCATCTCCATGTGTTTAAAGTTCTATATCTAACTCAGCTTTCATACTAACTTGCCTCATAATTTTAAAAATATCTTCTTAGGTCCAGAACACCCTCTTGATTCCTAAACAACTCAAAATTTAACTATGAGACTCTAGCTATCTATTCTTCAACCACCTCAGAGACCTGAGAGGGATAAATATATCTGATTATATAGGAAGTGCAGGGCCTGCAGCTTCCAAAACTAAAAAATGACATATCAGTGGCTGCCTGGACAGTTCCCATTTTCTCTCCATACTTACAGTTTGTTCTTAAAAGCTTGTCCCAATGCCCACTGTCAAGATCATTTCACGGTTCTGCAGATCTCTTGGATGGCTCAGGAAAAATACCTCATTTAGTTGATAAAAACTTCTCAGAATGGTCTGGATCCTTCCCTGAAGCAAGACTTTTGTTTTGATTATCAGTTGAGCCATCCCGAAAACCGAGTTCCTATTATTCAGAGATGTTTTGTTTGTTTGTTTTAAGACAAGGTTTCTCTATGTGTATTCCTGGCTGTCCTTGACTAGTTTGTAAACCAGACTGGCCTCAAACTCACAGAGATCTGCTTGTCTCTGCCTTCCAAGTGCTGGGATTAAAGTTGTGCACCATAATGGCTGGCTCAAAGACTTTCTTCTTACCCAACTTGTGAGAAATTCTGACTGCATGGCAAAATCTCCTTAGAGGGTTTTTGATTTCAGTTTTCTTTATAGCTTCAAGAATTCATAGTATATAAAGCACGTTTTCAAGTCTTACCATGGTTGAAAAGTGATTTTTTTTTTCAGAACAAAAGTTACAGTGATTTTCCTTGTGTTTAATAGAACTTACATAAGGTTGAGAGAATGAGATGGGGAGGGTGGGCAGAAAGACAGAAAAGGAGTGAAATTGGTAGGTATGGATGTGTTGGTGTGGGATGAGTTGTAAGAGAGGATAGAACATGATATTAAAATATAGTGTATGCAAATTTTTTAAAGAATATAATGCACAATTCAAGAAGTAGGCAAAGTGTTCCATGCCACACTAAGCAACATCTTATGAACATCCATTCAGAAGAGACTTGAAAAAAGGCAGAAAAATATGAACATGAATGACAGTTATCTTAATTCACTAATGGGAAAAACATCTTGCCAGAATCAAAATCTCAGCCACAACTGCCTGGTCTAGCTAGTTTTCTTTCTGCAGAGACGCTGATATGATCCTACCAATGTTATATAGCAAATACTGAGATTATCTATATTTAAGGAATGTCCATTTACATCTATTTCCCATTTTAATTAAATTGCTTATTTTTGATATTGAGATGTTTGTGCTCATTACATAGTTTGAATATCCATTCCTTTAAAGATTCGTAACTTGTAAATAGATTTTGCCCTCTGTAAGCTGCCTTTTTTTTCTCTTCTTATATGCTGCATCTTCCTGGGGTATACAATATTATCTGATTTTGTTTCTGTGTTCATTTATTTATTGTACTTTTAGAGACTTGTCAGAAATAATCTTTGCCATTTCCAGTGTCTGAAGTATTTTTCCTATAAAAGTTCCATAGTTTCAGTTATACATTTAATTTTTCAGTTCATTTTGAGTTGAGTTATATAACTGGAGAAAGATAGGGGAACCTGGTTTTATTCCCCTGCAGATGGATATCCAACTCCATAGTATGATTTCCTTAAAGTAAGTATAAGTATCCTTTTCCTTAACATGTGTTCATGGAAACTGTCTAAAACACACCATTTTTAAATATATGAATTCTTTCTAGATTTTCTATTCTTTTCTCTTAGTTGTGTGGGTTTGGGTGTTTTTGTCATTGCCATTTTGGATTAAAAAAGAATGAAATTTCAAATGGAAAATCTGTTAATTGGGAAAAATCAATATGTTGCTGCCATCTGTCCAGAATTCAAAATTCAAAACTTAAGACTCATTCTTAAGTACCAATTCTTTTGTATGCTTATAGTCAATAATCCAATAAGTTACAGCATAACCTCATAAGTAACTTTTACAAATCCGCTTTCATGGTCATGGTCCCTGTTTAAGTCTTCATTGTATCATATCATTCAAAAATCCTTGTTGCCTTGTATCTTGTCTCTTATCAATATCTGATTGCTATATATAATACACCTGCTTATCTTTTAGATATAAATCTGATCATTGTTCCTATTATTAAGATTATTTGATGGTCTCTTAGAGTCCTTAAAGACAACGCCTTTACACAGCTTACAGGGCCACTACTAACAGTTCCCTAGTTAGGTTTTGTTTCATTATGTGTACTATGTTTTGTGCCCCTAGAGCACTAAGGTTTTTTGCTCCATTGATGTCTCAGATTTTAAACCTCTCTGCCTGTTGACTATGCTGAATTCATTTCTAATCAGTACTCCTTCCATATCTTTCTCCATATCACCCCTTCACATCACAATTAGCTTTCTTTCTTTTTCTTTTAGTTTAGAAATGATTTGGCTATACACCAAGTAACCCCATCTGAGCTCAAAATAGTCATCCTTCTGTCTTTACCTCAATGTGCTAAGACTACAGGTGTATACCACAATGCCCATCCATTGCATCTCATCCATTATTATCCACATTAGACTTCAGTTCTTCTGGAAAGAGGTGGCCTTTCCTCAAGAGGGTGATTACAGGTTTTTCTTCCATGAATACTACAAGTTATCATAGCACATATCATAGCATATCATATTTTATGTACTTTCTCACTAGATATCAATAGAGATCATAAAGTGAAGGTCATAACACAGTTACCTCTATAGTTTAAACTGATATACCTGGTATTCCTAAATCAGGTGTATGTGCAAGCATCTATGTCTGTCTATCTATCTATCTATCTATCTATCTATCTATCTATCTATCTATCT
>CAJQZJ010037522.1:25705-42592 GCA_907164525.1 Lophiomys imhausi | reverse complement strand
CATCCATTCTGTTAGTCTGTGTCTTTTTATTGGGGAATTGAGTCCATTGATGTTGAGAGATATTAATGACCAGTGATTATTACTTCCTGCCATCTTGATGTTGGTGGAAATAGTGTTTGAGTGAGCTTCTCTTCTTTTGGTTTTGATGCAGGCATGCTGATTGCCTCCAGTGCTTTCTTGTGTGTAGTTAACCTCTGTGGGTTGGAGTTTTCCTTCCAACATCTTCTGTAGAGCTGGATTTGTGTATAGATATTGTTTGAATTTAGCTTTGTCATGGAATATCTTGTTTTCTCCATCTATGTTGATTGACAATTTTGCAGGAAATAGTAGTCTGGCCTGGAATTTTTGGTTTTAGGGTCTGCAAGACATCTGTCCAGGCCCTTCTGGCTTTTAGAGTCTCTGAGGAAAAGTCAGGTGTGATTCTGATAGGTTTGCCATTATATGTTTCTTGACCCTTTTCCCTAGCAGCTTTTAATATTCTTTCTTTGTTCTGTACATTTAGTATTTTGATTATTATGTAGTGGGAAGATTTTCTTTTCTGGTCTAATCTATTTGGAGTTCTGTAAGCTTCTTGTACAGTTATAGGCATCTCTCTTTTTAGATTTGGGAAATTCTCTTCAGTTATTTTGTTGAAGATAATTTCTGGTCCATGGAGCTGGGACTCTTCTCTTTCTTCTATTCCTATTATTCTGAGATTTTGTCTTTTCATTGTGTCCTTGATTTCCTGAATGTTTTGTGTCAGGACTTTTTTAGATTTCATATTTTCTTTGACAGATGTATCAATTTCTTCAATTTTATCCTCTGAGGCTGAAATTCTTTCTTCCATCTCTTGTATTCTGTTGGTGATGCTGGTGTCTGTAATTCCTATTCTTTTCTTAAGGTTTTCCAGTTCTATGGATGTCTTGGATTGGATTTTCATCATTGCTTCAACTTCCCTTTTCAGGTCTTCCATTCCTTTAAGTGCTTTATTCATTTCCATCACTTCCTTTGCAGTACTTTGTTGTTGCTCTCTGAGGTATTTGATTTCCTCCCTTAGGCCTTCTATTATTAATATAAGTGTAGGATTAAGGCCATTTTCCTTTGTTTCAATCATGTTAGGATGTCCAGAGTTGTCTGTAGCTTTATTGCTAGGATCTGGAGACATCCTATTGTTTTGGGTTTTTTTTTTTTTTTTTTTTTACCATGTTCTTGTGCTGACCTTTTGTCATCTGATTGACTCTGGTGTTGTCTGTTTGTTTCTTTTGTCAGCTGAACTTGGTGCTCAGGAAAACTCCCTGCCCCGGTGGTTGGCTGATCCTGAGATCCTGGTGTTTACCTCCAGATGGTGGGCAGGTTCCTGTAATAGATTGACTGGCTCTCAGAGAGGAGGGTGGCTGCCACTCTCCTCAACTACTTGTGACCCAATTGGACCAATATAGAGGAGATTGGAGTGGGGAGAAGGCTATCATCTGAGGACCTGGGAGCTGGCAGGTCTCCTCAGAAAGGCAGGTAGAGCTGTGGTTGGGCCTGTGTTCTCCACTCACTGACACAGTTCTGTCTCTGCAGCTAGGCTGACCATGCAAGCAGGGAGCTCCACCCAGACAGGAGCCAGCCTCAGTGTGCCTGTTGCTGACTGCCTCAGATGTTTGGGTGCTAGGGTGAGTGACCCACCTGCCCCAGTATTTGTGGAGAACACACAGTCACGGGCTCTGTTTGCAGTCAGTCTTGGCTCCTAATTGCTTTGCTGTGACTGGGTTAGATCTCTGCCACTCAGCTACAGTGCACACTGTGCCGCCATGTTGGAAACTCCAGAAAACAAAATCTCACTTACCTTTGCTCTTGTGGTGCGGCTGTTTTTTCCCACTTGGGTGTACAAGTCTGCATGCAGGATGGATATCAGGCAGACAGGTGTGACCACTGATCTGTGGCTGGAATCGTGGGCTGGATCTGCTCCTGGGCTAGATCTGCTCTAGCAGGTGCTCCTCTCCAGACCGGTGACTGAGCTGGCTGATCTCAGGGGGGGTTGTTGCCGGGAACTGCAGCTATTTTACCTGGTGACCAGTCTCAGAGTTTGCCGCGGGAATTCAGATACAGTCTGTGTTTCACAATCGGCTAGGGGACCTCACATTCACTCCACAGTGACTAATCTCATTCACCTACTACTCAGATGCACTGCTCTATGGTCAGCGCCATCTTGGATCTAATTTATCTTGGATTTTTATTTAATATTTTTGAGTTATAGTTGACCATACCTAAATGAAAGTGTGAAAAACAATATTACATATGAAGCATTACTGAACCAAAAGTCTATGCACATTCATTTATTCTACTAACACATGAATTTTTATTCTCATTTTATAGTTAAATGAATTTAACCTTTATCAAATATTGAATATATATTTTACATAGCATCTATGGCTTCATTTCTTATCTATGGAAAGAAATTAGTACATCAATAAAGTGTCTCTGCATTCGTATCTCAAAGCTTGAACTGCTTCATAATACTTATACATTTTCATACTCAGCAGAAAGAAGAATTCAAGGTTAGAATTCAATATGTGCTCTTCCAAAATGTACATACTGAAATTCAATAACCAATATATAGTATTAAAGGCCTTAGCTCATTAAGTCCAAGGTCTCATGATTAGAATTAGTAGCCTTACCTGCCCCTAGAAGCATTGCATATGTGGCTGATATGTCATATGTGCATCAGTAGGTGGCAGAGAGGAGAGAGGCTATATCTACATTCAGTGTTCTGACTTATGAACATCTGAATGAATAATAGTCTAACATTCTTGGAAATAAAGCAAACTGGATACCAATACAATGTTGGCACCATGGAGTAGCCTGTGATGACTACCAGACAAGTACCAGGCAAGGACCAGATGGGCTCACAGGACAGGAAACAAGTCAGAAACTAGAAGAACTCTGCCTGGCCCTGGATGTGGGGGTTGTGGGTGAGCCAGCCCTCGGGTGAGATCAGGCCCAGATGGAGTCACAAGATCAGGAGAGCTGTTCCTGCCCCTCACATGCTGCAGAACTTCGGAGAGCAGGACCTGCAACTTTCCATAGTAGAACTGGCCCTGCAAGTGGGGGTTGCAGGTCCAGAAACAGAGCTTTGAGTTGGCCCACCCCAACATCTACCCCATGGATTAACTGCTGCAGTGCAAGAAGAGGCCAGTTCCACAACCCAAAACTACAGGATCTCCATGACACAGGACAGTTACAGCATGTCTGAGAGGATTTCCAGTGAGGTTGTAGTACTGACAAAATAGCAGAAACCCAGAGGCTTCATACCAGACCAAGGAGTCATTTTAATGAACATTTTCTAGCAGAATGTGTGGACAATGGGATTTTATTTTTTATGCTGAGACAGATTTCAAGGATGGAGGCTGGGTCTAAGGAGAGGTGGGAGATGAGAGAGAACAGGGTGCATGATGTAAAATTCAAATAATAAATTTTTTTCAATAAAAAAGAAACAGAAAAGAATAATAAATAAATAAAGATTAAAAAAGAATTAGTAGCCTTATATTTAAAGACCTCAAAGAGCTCCTTTGACCTCAGTGCCATATACAGCTATTAGGCAACTATATGTAATTAGCTCCTTATCATGTACCAAATCTGTACCTATGATGAAACCACTATATATGAATTAGCTCCCCACCATGCACAAAATCTCTAAATATCTTTATTTTGGATCTGTGAGACTTTTTGTACTGTGAAATAAATTTTGTTGCCTATAAAGCATTCATTATATAAAATGCTATTATTGTAACCCAAATAGCCTTCTCTTGTGGTATTTCCCATCCTTAACACTCTCCTTGAGGACTTCCTAGGTGACTTACCAAATCTGATGTCTTCTCAGTTTGTCTGTAGCTGATATGATCTCTCTGTTCATATGGTCCTACCATGCACTGGAGTGCCAAAATGTTGGTTTCTTTATACAAAACTCAAACTTTTGATTTTTACCAATAAAGACTCAGGAGCCATATGCTGGGTGAAAGCCTGCTAGCTCAAAGAGGCAGAGGAAGCACCCTGCTGACCTTCCTACTTAGCCAATGTCCATCCCAGAAAGGAAAAGCTTTCTCCTTCTCCACACTGTCTTAAATATCCTTCAAACTCAATGTCCCTCCTTACTACTTCCTGTGTGTTCCTCTATCCATCCTCAGGCTTCCTCTCACTCTCTACTTTTTTTCTTATGTTCACTCCCTGTCAACTGGTTGCTTGCTCTACCTCTTGACCTATGGTTGACCTTATTTAATCCTGTGTACAGAAAGTTCTTGGATTAAAGATGTGTCTTTAGGGCTGAGTCACACCACAGGAACCTGTTTACAATAAACAGAAAAGTCTTGGATTAAAGGCTGAGCAACACCACCACAGCTAGAAACAGGTTTTTCCAGTACAAAACCTTGGGGTTTCACAGTGTGATCAAATATCCTGCTATAACCAAACATGATTTTCCTCTTGTTGAGTAGGTCTTAAGTTCAATTAGACAGCTGTTGGTTAATGCCAAGGTATGCATGCTACTATTGTGCCCTAATGGTTATCTTCCCATACTGGTCATTATTGTGTTTCATAGACATTATAACTGGGCAGGACTATTGGTTGTTTCTCTCCTTTGGAAGCTTACATAGCACTTTCTGGTAGCATGAAAGCAAGTCCTCAGGGAGGGACATTCAGATCAAGTGCAGCTCAGGTCCTTTGGGTCATGTGTCTTAAGTACATAGTGTCTTCACCAATAGGGACTTAACTTCCACCTGTGGTGGGAGAACCAAGGGCAATAGTAATAGCCAATTTATATTTTCGGAGTATTTTGGAAAACCCTGACAAACAACTCAAAAGAGGACCTCTCATGCTTGATGCTGTGGTTTTTATTAAGTAATGTGTGGCTCTAGTGGAAAGCATTCTCAGCCCAGATGGGTAAATTTCATTTAAATATATATGTTTATATACTGGCTTAAATGTATTTCTAGGTATTTTAAGTAGATAATTAATCATATGATTCCTTTTGGCTTTTCAGAAATCATTACTTCCATTTTAACCTTCCGTGGTTTTTTCTTTCCTTCTCTCCCTAATCTATTCCAAACTCTTTCGATTAGTGGTTCTTAACCTTCCTAAATGCTATAGCCCTTTAATACAATTCTTTATGTTGTAGTGACCCCAACTATAAAATTATTTCATTATTACTTCATAACTGTAATTTTGCTACTATTATGAATCATAATGTAAATACCTGATAGACAGAATATCTGAGATTTGAGGCCTGTGAAAGGATCGTTCAACCCTTAAGGGGGTCATGACTAACAAGTTGATAACAGCTGCTTTAGATGATGATAAGTGAGAAGCAAAGAATCAGTTATTATGTCATGCCTTGGTATTTTTCAATTGCATTTTAATTGATAAACATAAAAGTGAAATAAAGGATTCTAAATATTAAATGACTTAAAGAGAAAGGAAATAATATCAATATTAAATTACAGTTAAAAACGCTGTGACTCCTCAAATGAGCTTACTAACAACTCATAGAGGGGTTCCATTTAAGTAGACATATGAATAATAAGATGGAACTTCTAGGCAAACAAAAGAAGACTGCAAATAAGGTTTAGGCAACTAGAAGACTCAATGGCATGACACCATGTTATAATTCACTCTTTTGAAATTAGAATTCATTTGGTGATATGAAGAAGCATTAGGTAAAATGGCTAGATTTTAGTTTATGTATTAATTGACTCTGTGTGTGTGTGTGTGTGTGTGTGTGTGTGTGTGTGTGTGTGTGTGTGTGTGTTATATGAAAGTAGATGAGACAATGGGAGGAGGGATCTAAAGGGAAGGGAGATTGAACAAGAAAGGATAATAAAGTATATGTGACATGAAATGTGTGAGAAGGTGTGAGCTATTTGGGAGAAGGAAAAGGCTCAGCAACAAAAGTCAGGGGGAACAGGAGAGGGCACTGAAGTGTGAGTAAAAACAACCTATAATGATATATATTATGAAAAGGACAAATGAAACCATTACTATGTACTCAATCTGAAACAATAATTTCAAATCGAAAAAAGTGTATCAAAAAATCTGAAGAACTAAATAGTTGATATACTGGGTGTATATGCCAATTTGACACATAAACTATAGTCATCTGAAAGGAGGGAACGCCAACTGAGAAAATGTCACCATATAATCCCCTTAGACCTCATGTAACTAATGAACTGAGGGAGGCTGATACATGGAGGCTCTCCAGCCCAGAGGGGTGGGATGGGTGGGAGAGGGTGTAGAGAGTGGGATGGTGGAACTGGGAGGGGGTGGAGGGAGGGAGCTGTAATGGAGACGTAACTTGATGACTACAAATAGCAATCATTGCTTCTGCTGTGGTCATAATAAAAATATTAAGAGTTCAAGGCCAGCCTGGTCTACAAAGTGAATCCAGGACAACCAGGGCTACACACAGAAACCCTGTCTCAAAAAACAAACCAACAAAAAAAAAAAATGGACTCATAAAACTTAATTTAACTGAAATTCATCATTTAACCTTTAGGCTTATTTATGAATTAAGTCTGTCATTATGATGTATACAGAGGTATAAAATTTACTTTTTACTCAAATGTGCTGTGCATGAACTAGAAGGGATGAGTGATATTAAAAGGAAATTATAATAGGAAACAATTAATGTATATGAAATTATCAGTTATGCTTCATAGGCTGGATGAGAGTTTCTCAGGAAGACAAGGGTAAAAGAGGACAGCCCACATAAAGGGGATATCATAAACAAGGTGTGAGATAACAAGAGCATTTAAGGAATGTGATATAGTAAACAAGGTGTGAAATAAATTGAGCACTTGAATGGGAACCAATGGAACATTCATGGAATTCAGATATATCTGGAAAATAAGATATGTGGAAAGAATGGTATGTTTATGAGAAGGGAATTTTGTTGTTATTCTGATTGTAAAATCTTTTGTACCATGTAAGATATTTGACTCAAATAAGCAATTGAGATATAACATAGTTGAAGACAGAGTATGAGAAATATGTGAAGTGGGGTTAACAGGTCACTAAATAAGGTGTTATCTCATGAAAATAGTGTATATACCATGTTGTTTAGTTAATAAAATTTTTACCGTCTATGTTTAGTATCTTAAATAGGCTTGTCATTTGCTGTTTCATGTATTTCTTAATACAAAAATCAGTCTTTCTTTATCTGTATATCTTGATTCTACATGTGGATAAATTATGGTAAAAAATTCAAAGGAAACACTTTCCTTGATGACTACAAATAGCAATCATTGCTTCTGCTGTGGTCATAATAAAAATATTAAGAGAAACAAAACTTCTAAATAATGTTTACCTTCAGTCTTTTCAACCTCAAAAGGAGGAAAGAAGGAGCAGGGCTAGGGAAAACTTAAGAAATATCTCTCTTGCTGTTAACAGTGGATTCACAATATTATCCCTGGATAAAGTACCTTTAGAGGTTTTGCCAAGTGTTTCAAATCTGAGAAAAGGAAAATGGCTATTCAAAGAGGAATGAAGCTTATAGACTCATTGATGATCTACTCCAATTTTTCTCAGATATCTTGATAAAGAAAAGATTGGATATCTTCTAAATGTCAGAGTATGCTAAATGTCCAGTATTTTAAATATATCTCAATCACTGGATTGAGATTTTAAATTTACTATTGATAATTCCATACTTGTATAATACTATGCACTGTGATCACAGTCTCTCCTCAGTAACTTTTCACACCCCCTCCCACTTCTGCCAACCCTCTTCATTTGTCCTAACTAGTCCCCATCCCACAACCATGTCCCTCTTTCCCTCCTCCTTCTTTTTATGTATGTGCAGGTGATCTCAGTTGTTGTGTGTCATGCCTAGAAGACAGAACTTCACTCTTCCCTAATCTTTCATTCCCATAGTCCTTTCATCTTCTTAATGCAATGTTCTTTGAAACTTCAGGAGTGACATTGATGTCTTGTTTAGGGACAACAACTCAATTGCCACTGATTCTGAGAACTGAGTCCAGTTATAAATCCAGAATTTGACCATTTGCTGACATGAGGCTTCTGTGACCCAAGGTGACAGCTACACTTGTCTATGTTTATAAAACAAAATATTTAAGGATTATTGATATGGCCTATCCTATAAAGACACTTAGTATCAACCAGATGATATATGTTAAATACCAAAAACCCATATGGTAGAAGAGAATCAACTCCTGCAAGTTGCCCTATGACCTCCACACAGTTAGTGAAGCATGCATGTGCATGTACGTGAATGAGCATACACACACACACACACACACACACACACACACACACACACGCATGCACACAAGCACATACATGGGGAGGGGGAGAGAGAGGAAGAGAGAGAGAACATAAGATTACAATGATTATCTAGCAAAACATTGGTAGTAGATTTCTCTATAAGATGTGCAACCAAAGATGACTGAAAAATAATAGGAATATGTTCAGGGAAATATCTTTATGGGATTGAAGAACAAGTACAAAAGGCCCTACTTGAGACAAGGCATAATAATGCATCCATGGAGTGAAAGAGAAGTCTTTTAGCTGAAGTATAGACAAGAGAAAACATGAGAGGATAGGAATGGAAAGCTAGGGACAAACATCCATATTCCATATGTTCAGGCTTGTCTGAGGATTTAGACTGAACCACAGCAGCAATAAGAAACCAGGAAAAAGGTTTAAATCAGAATCACAATATCTTTTCTTTTCTAAAGTACCACCTTGTTCTAAAACACAAGGAATTGATATTCTATGACAGATTTGGGAAAATCAACTTGCACTATCTCCATTTTATGGACAAGGAAAACAGAGCTTATGTTTACTGACAAAGTAACAAGAAAAATTTTGTTGCCTTATGTAATATAGTGCACTGCTCATTTATCATTCTTTATTATTAAACACTATATTAAAGAATAAAGCTTCAAGGTTACTTTCATTTTGGAACTCACATGCTAATAAATGACAATAGCAATAAACTAAAGCTCATAATTATTTCCTCACAAATACTGCTACCATGAACTAAAAGAACAGAGTTTTCTGAGACTTTGGAACTAAGGAATCAGGGAATGTGTACTTCTTTGAGGAGGTGTCATTGAAGCTAAATCATTAAAGATAAAATGTAATAAATTTTAAAAGATGTTTCCAAACAAAAGGAACACCATGTGCAAAGTCCTTGAGAAAGGAAAGGAACTGGCATGAATCTGTAGTTGAAACAAGCTTAGTGTGGTAAGATGGGAGGTGTTTAAAAAAGCACAGCACAGCACTTGACTCACTGTGGGTAACTAAAATACACTTATCTAATGTAGAACTAAGAAAGGCATTATGAAGTAAAGAGCCATGCTGGAAAAGAATGAAATATTAAAGCAGAGGAGTAGCACAGAAGTATTTGTAGTCAATGATAAAAGAACCAACAGAAAGGAAAAAGCCAATAGCATAAGAGGGAATAGTTAGAAGCAATATGTTTTTGAAAGAAGCAGAGGGATACTGGCAGATAGATAACCTTGAAAACAAAGAACCCTTCCTTCATTGAAATAACTCCTTTGAACAAAGATTCATTGAACACAGAGATATGCAGAGTGAATGTTCCAGTTTGTGAATTATCATTGTTATTTTTTTCTTAATTTCAAATTTGATATCCATTTATTTTTATTTTGAAACTGATAATGGTGGAAGTATTCACATGGCCAATAGCCATACATACTATAAATCAGGGCTTTTATTTACTATTAATTACTGAATGTTTATTGTTCTAGACTTCATAGAAGTTACTTTCTTCAATTATCTCATTTCTACCTATTTTATAGGTGAGAAAGGTGAGCTAAATGCTTCTAAGTCACAGAATGTAGAGTCAACATTACTCTGAGTCAAAGCTATTCCTTTTTAGTCCTGTCAGTCTCTATAGTAGAAACACAGCTGAGAACTTGTAAATACTAAATGAGAAATGTGTGAAAGATGCAATTAGAGCACAAAAGGGCATTTATTACAGAAATGGCTTAGAAAGAAGTATCTGTGTAGTGTCAGTAGTTCCAGACTCACAGTTAATTACTAGAGAATGTTTTCTGGAAGAAGTGTTATACAGACTGAATCAATATGCAAGAAATCATTAAAAGAGACATGAGGAAATTTGAAGCAAATAACCACAGATAAGGGGAAGAACCCCTAAAGAGTTTAGGATCATTGGAGTATAAGGCTGAAGAGGGAAGAAGGGACCCTGTTATAAAAGCCTATAAGCAATGTGAAACAGTTCCTACTTTATCACAGTTATTAGACAATTACAAAACATTTATGTACAGTGATTAACTTTGGGGTCTACATCTATATGTATGATACTGACATGCAGTGTTAAATAAAATGGAGACACTCCATTTGTATTTATAATAAAGCTTTGTATTCATTAATAAGTACTAAGTGCCTAATATATGTGCTGGCTAATTTCAGGGAAATATGATGAGTCTAACTGCTATGATGTTGAAAAAAAAAGCTCTAAATTACTTACTATTATTTATATTATGTTTAATTGGTTAATTGGTTAGGCAGCCATTAATTCTTAACCATCCATTATAAATGAATACACAGAGACACCATATGGATTTTAACAAGCCTTGGCCTGAATTGTGCAATCCTAGCCCATCTAAGCTAGCTCATAATTCTATTACCCAAATATGACCCCATATATACACACGTCCCCTTGGACTACCATTCTCCACACTAGGCCGATGTTCCTGGCCATGTGGAATGAGGTTGTTTTTTATAACCCATGGCATATGTCCTCCTTTTTCCTGCTCCTGGCTGGAATGAATTAATCCTCTGTCTAAAGTGCAGGCTTCCCGTTCTAATCTCAGGAAGTCCCACCTTTCTCTGTCTTTGCCCAATCTCAGGCCTCAGCATTTATTTAACCAATCAGAGACAATGTAACAGACAACAAATGGGACCAGTTAACATTTAGAATGCTTAGCACTACCCCATCACTATGATGTCTATCTTCATGGGAATGATGGTACAGTAAGGGGAAACTCATTATTATAAGGGTCAAACAAATAGCTGTATATTTTGTGTTGGTAATAGCTATCCAAAACGTGGTTGCCATAGAAGATTCAACAAAGGCTGATGCTGCCTGGGTTACTTTTCTTATTGTTGTGACAAAATATCTCTTTTAAAAGAAATTTAAACATGGAAAAAAAATTTTCTTGGGGGTGGTGCTGCAATTCTAAATAGTCCTTTATGGTGGGAAAGGAATGGTAATAGGAATATAAAGCAGAGAGTGAGAGGATTCCATTGCTTAGCTCACTTTCTTCTTTTTAGTCAGTCTAATCTAGTCAGTCTAACCCATGGGATGATGTCATAGATAGCTAAAGTGTGTCTTCTCATTTCATTTAACTTAAACTAGAAACTTCTTCACAAGCAAACCCAGAGTTCCATTTGCCACAGTAATTCTAAATCCCAACAAGTTAACAAATGATATTGTCTATCAACTACCCTAGATTCTAAAGTCTGGGAAAGCAACCTTAAGGAAATAAATTTAAAATTGAGATTAAATAATTATGTGTTAACTTGACAGACAGAAACAAGACCACATTCCAAGTAGGAAGGATAGCATATATGAAAGCTTTGGGACCATCATCTGTTCATTATAGCTTGAGTCCAGAGTGTTCTCCAGAAGTCCATGTGTTGGCTTGCCTCTAGCCTAATGATGGCATTACTGAAAGGTAGTTGAAACATTAAGAGGAGAATTTTTCAGGATAATTAAGGTGTTCTCTTGAACTCCATAGCATGAACCTAGCCTCTTCTTCCTCTTTTTACTTTCTGGACATGAACCAAATGACTTTCTCTCCTTTATGCTCCTTACCTTTGTAGGTTGACTCACTACAAGTAAAATACCAGCAGCAACAAACAAGCATAGACTGCAACCTTGAATGCCATGAGCCAAATAAAACTTTACATGTAAAATAAAGGTGATTAGGTAGTAATCATAGCCATTTTATAAGTTATGAACATAAAATAATGTAGATTAAATTATTTACCAATATTTATATTAAGGTTAATGAGTTGGCAGTGTTAATCCTTAACCCACCATTATAAATGAGGACTCAGAGAAACCTGAAGTTAACAAGCCTTGGCCTGGATTGTACAATTTTAGCCCATCTAAGCTAGCTATAATTCTATCCCTGAATAATGCCCTGTATAATATAAATATGTCCCCTTGGGTTGTTATTGTCCAGGATATACCGATGTTCCAGGCAACATGGAATGAGGTTCTTTTCTCAAACCCATGGCACGTGCCCTCCTTCCTCTTCTACTTAAGGCTTCTTATACTCATGAACTTCTCTGCTTCAGAAACCCAAGCACCTTAGTGTGGCCTACCTATGTCTTTTCCCAATCTTAAGGCCCAGCATTTATTCAACCAATCAAAGACAATGTTTAGCAAGTAACATAACAGACAGCAAGCAGGCTTCTGAGAGTGGGTTAATTAACATTTAGAATGCATAACATCACCCCATCAATACCCTCCTTTTGTCTAATAAAACAGACTAATTTTTTATTAGACAAACAGTAAGAACAAATATGAAACAATCAAGCAAACCATATGTAAAAATAATACACATAATGTTTAGCCTATTTGTATCAGGCAATCTTGAAAAAGAAAAAAAATCATCTATTGTCAGAAGCCAAGACCCTCTCCTCTCACCCTCACCCCCTACTTCTCCCCACCTGCACGATGTCCCCTGCAGCTTCATACTGCCTGGCAACTACAAAGTTCTGGATTGGCAGTTACAGATTGATTCAAAGCAGTGTACCGTGTCTTCTGAGGAAAATAGGTAGACGACACAATGTTCCAGGGCACAGGCCAAGAAGATTCTGTACTTTCCCACCACCTGGCCCTGAGTAAAGTATATTATAAAAAGGCGCTTCGCGCTCAAATACACGGCTCTTGACAAGCAATTGCTTCCTTGAGTCCTTTCCCTCTCTCTCCCGTTCTTTTTCAGGTTGCGGTCCTCCTTGCCCCCACGAATTACTAGGACCAGCGGGTCGGGTCAATATATCTTGGTGTGTCTAAAATTCTGAACCTAAATATTTTCTACCGTATCCAAATTTATAAACCTAAAAATTTTATTTAGGTTTGAAAATATCCTTTTAAATCTTAAACAATTCAAATTCAATTGAAATTGTACGTTATATCTTCAAATTAACTTGATGGTAAGACCATATTCCTGAAGAATCTACTTATTTGAGTCATGGTACATGAAGAAATCAACGTGGTACCCATTAAGAAGCTTCATCCATATTGACTAGATTTCATAATGTTGAAAAATGCTATATAGGCTGCTGGTAGTCAGTCAAAGATTCCTCAGTAGTCTTACCCAGCTATGAACCTAATGAATTAGAAGAAGGACTGGCCTGGTAAGATGTATCCATTGCTGCAACAGTGGAATGACTGCTATGGGGGTAACCAACTGCTTTATGGTTTGATTTAAGGCCCACTCCGCAAGAAAGAGCTCATGCCTATTATTATAAACCTGTTTGGAAACCTAGAGAGCTCATAAGCCCTAGGGGAGAGCCTACTAATTTGACTTTGGTAAATTAACATAGTATCAAACTGCTTTTAAAATACTTATCTTTATATTCACATATTAGTGACATTCCCAGTCCTCATCAGAGAAGCTCATGTTGTAGGAGATGACAGTTACTACAGAGATTCATAACTGGTCAAAGTGCAAAAAATAAGTGATAGGGAAGTGTTCAGCCCTAAATAGGACATCTGTATCATATCCCTTCCTTACAGGACACAGGAAAAAGGGAGAAAGTTTATAAGAGCTAGAAGTTGGGGAAAACTGGTGCAAAACAGTGTCTTTTGGATATGACAAGGTCATTGCATTCATGAATTCATAAGATATGTGACTATCTGCACAAGATTCGCACAAAATCAAGCCAATCAGCATTTCAGTATGGACAGGGGTGAGGCACATGAGCATGTAAAGTTCTACCACCAGGTGAGGAGCTGTTGGGAGTTGATGGCAGTTGGAGGAGAGTCAGTTTGTTGCAGAGGTTTGGCTCCTAGTAGGTTGACCAAGTTTCAGTGGGTGGTCCAGAACTCATATGCATATGCCCAGCATTAACAGACACAGCAGGTTCAAAATAAATATTAAAAGCAGTATGATAGTGGCACAAAAACAGACATAAAGACCAATGGAATAAAATAGAAGGCCTAAACATGATTACACATAACTACATCTATTTCATATTTGACAAAGATGTTAAAACCATACACTGGAAAAATACAGACATCTTCAACAAATGATGTGATGGAAACTGTGTTCCCATGTCCTTCACATTGCACAAAAAAATAACTCCAAATGAATCAAAGACTTCAATATGCAAAAACACTTAAACTTCCAGAAGAAAACAGAAAGGACCCTCCAGGACATAGACTATGGTATAGTTTCTAAATAGTGTTTCTAAAAACATTTTCTAAATAGGATTCCATCTGCTTAGGAATTAATACCAACAGCTGAAAAGTGGGACCTCAAAAAACTAAAAAGCTTCTGAACAGCTAAGGACATAATTGAGTGAAGATGAGAAAAGGGGAGAGAATCTTTGCCAGCTATACATCTGACAGCACAGGGGGTGCAGAATACACAAAGAAATCTAAAAACAAAGAACCAACCAACAAAAAACAAACAAACAAACAACTCACATACACACAAAACAGAGTTATAGACCTAAACAAAATATTCTTAAAAGAAGAAATAAAAGTTGCTAAGAAATATCTCTATTTTTTTTCCTCTTCAGCAGTTAGGGAAATGCAAATCAAAACATTTTGACATTTTATCTTACCCCAGATAGAATGGCTAAAATTAACAAAACAATGACAAAAATGCATTGAAGATTTAGGGAAGGGGGTGGGAATTGCAAACTGGACCAGTCACTCTGAAAGTGTGGAGAACTCTCAAAAAGATAAAAACAAATCTACCATAAGAACCAGCTATACAACTTCCTCGGCATATGCTCAAAGTACTTGACCTTCTAATCCACAGACACTTGCTTAGCCATGTTCATTGCTGTGCTATTCACAATAGCTAGGAAATGGAAACAACCTAAATACTTTTCAACTAAAAAAATGGATGATGAAATGTGGTACACATATAACATCCTATTCATCTGTAAAGAAAAATGAAATCATAAAATTTTCAGATAAATGGGAGGAAATAGAGAAGATTATATTGTGAGGTAATATGAGAGCTGAAGTTATGTTTTAAGTTTTAATTACTGTGCCAAAGAAATCCATCAAAAAAAAATACCTCTAACTGATAAGCCTAGGACAGATACTTCCAGAGATGCTGGAGGCTACTGTTCATATAAGATAACAAGGCACATGTTTTCACTTCCCTACATAAGTTTGGTTGAGCCAACTGAAACGGATATATTTGATCACACATAGACAGGAGGCATGTAGGCAGAAAGTAAGTCAGGATGTATGCTTGCCCCTGATTGAGGGAAGGGAACACCTGGTCAGTGTAGCTCGTGGATATTTTCTGAGAATCCTGGAATGGACCTGGTCAAAGCCCATCATTCTGGCCAGTATTTAATCAAGCTTAATTAGAACTTGATTTAAATTTGGCTTAAAATTGTGATAGTGGTCTTATTCTCACTCAGTGGAATTAACAGTAACCCAGACCCAGAAAGACAAACACTGAATATTTTCTCTCATCTGTGGTTCCTATCTCTAAATTTTCTGGTGTAAATATAATACCTGGAGAAACTGTCGAAATCAGGAAGGTAAAATACTACAGAGGTACCATGGAGGGGATGCTAGAAAGAAGAATAGCAGGATATAAACTATATGAAGGGAGAAATGGGAAAAACAGGGGAGTCTTTAACTGAGAGTTAAGAGAGGGCAGTATAGAAGTAAAGGGAAGGACCAGGGAAAATAACACTAAGGATTTTTTTAAAGGCATGAAATAACAATGAAAAGGAGGTAATGAAATTGAAAAAGGAGGGTTATATGGGAGGTTTTGAAGGAAGGAAAGGGAAGGGAGAAATTTAATTATTATCTAAAAAATAAAAAATATGGAATCATATTAATTTTATTACCAGGAATGACATATAATAAATATGTGTATGTTTATACATATATAGTTGAAATGAAGTTATGCCACTTGGGCTGACAATGCTTCTCTCAAGAGCTCTAGATTATCTAACAAAACTCCAATATTAGTCATGAGAAATACCCCTTCAAGTTGTTGCTCAGGGGAGTCTAAGAGACTCCAAAATCAATATAGGCTATTGCTGGTGCTTTTGGTTGCCTCCAAAAGGTTGAAGGGAAGGAAGGAGTCCCTATTGCGAAAGACAATGTGAACTTTAGACACAGGACCTGGAGGATATGAGCTGGATCTGACCTGAAAGCCTCCTTCTTTAGGACTAGCTTTCATAGTACCAGAAGGCACCATGCAAGCTTCCAAGACAGGCAAGGAACCAAAGGGCCTACCCAGTGATGATGGCTATGAACTACAACAGATACCAGAATGTCATAACAATTAAGGATGCAATGGTGGCTCTCATATCTTAGTGGTAACCAACAGCTATCAAATTGGACCTAAAGCCTACTCAACAGGAGAGATATTATGCCTGGTACTGGAAACCTAGCAAACACAGGGTTACTGAGATAATGGATCTTAGAGGAAAACCTATCACGGCCAATTAACTAAATCAGCACAATTCCTAACTGCATACTAAATATTTATTCTTATACCATAGATACAGATAGCTCTCACTCATCATCAAATTAAATGTTCTTTGCAAAAAATAGATGCCATTACAGAAAACTGTCACAATTGGTCGAAAAAGAATATATGATCTTCAGCTGTCCAGTTCCAGTGAATGCATCTCCAATACCTA
>CAJQZJ010037522.1:0-25305 GCA_907164525.1 Lophiomys imhausi | reverse complement strand
TCTATTCACATGAGGTTGTCCAGGTACTCAAATTTTTTCAGGATTTCTGACCATGAGGATTTGTCAGATGTGTACTTATGGTGTTCCTTGACTCCAGGACTAGGCCACAGTTGACAGTAAAAGTCTGGTGAGTTTACACTCTAGCAAGCATAGTTCTTCTGTGGGATTTGGTGACATTGGGGCAAAACATAGGCAATAATGATGATTCTGAGCTACTCTCAATTGTAACAGATATAAGAAAAGCTTTTAACCACATGTGAGAATAGTAGGGTAACAGCTGGAACTCCTTACTCTGTGTAGCCCTCAAATTTTAGCAATCTGAGTTACTTCAGCCCCTCCCCATGGCCCGCATCATAGGGCAGGGAGCATATCAAGGGTATTTTCTCCTACATATTACATGCTTTCTATACTGCTCCTTCTAAGTGCCAATTAGGTCTTCTGATAAATGTTGTTTCTTGATCCCTATTGATGTAATGAGTCTGCGTTTTCCAGAGACAATATTAAGCCATTAAGTGATGAATAGACATTACCTGTGCAAATAACAGTTTTCCTTATGCACTTCTTGCTGATTCTTCCTATTAATGGCCAAGCGTGGCAGGTAGAATTGTGGGTCAACATAAAATAAGTCACATTCTAAAAATATAATGATTATAATCGAAGGCAGTCAAGGAATTATGTAGTTAGTAAATGTGATACTCTACATTTGTATCATAAAATGATGCACATGGAATCTATTCACTTATAGTCTGATTTTAGCCATATAGTACAGGATAGCTATACTGCAACGAATGCACCAAAGGGAACATGAACATAGACCTTTTTTCCTGTCAATGAGACACTTTGCCCTAGTGGTGCTGCCTTGTAGGCCCCCCCCGTGTATGAGGAGGCTCTTGGCCCTCATATGACTGCTGAACTGGTGCAGGGGACTGTTATGTAGGGACACTCCACTCCAGAGGAGTGGGATGGAAGGGATAGGGTTGTAGAGGGTGGGAGGGCGGGACTGGGAGGGGTGGAAAGAGGACACTGTGATGGAGATGTAACCTGAAGTAATAAATAAATAAATAAATAGATGAATAAATAAACAAATAAATAAAATTTCAAATTTTAGTCTTTTGTTAATGGTACAGTAACTAATGAGTATTATATGAAAATAATTTTATTACAAAATTATTTAGAAAGGTGATCAGATACAAAAAAGTGAATAAGCTAAGAAATGACTGATTAATAATATTTATATGCTAGAATATTATGCTGCTATGAGAAATAATTTAAGAAAATGTTTTTTAAATAACATTTCTTGATTAATTCAAGATACATCTTGATCACAGCCCCTCCCTTCCCCCCTCCAGGTCCCACACTCCCACTGTCTAATCCCTCTCCCTTCTATCCTTGTACTCCAGTGTGGGGTCCCACATATTAGCTCCCCTCAGTTCATCAGTCACATGAGGGCTAAGAGCTACCTCTTGTTCTGGGGCCCAACATGGCAGCTCAGCTAAGGTAAAGTGTCCCACTAATAGGTAGTGAAGTCCATCACTTAGACTGCCCCCCACACTTGCTGATGAATCTGTATGAGGATCAAGTTGCCTATCATCTATATTTGTATAAGGGTGTCTAGGTCTAGTCTAAGCTTTTTTTTCTATTTTTTTACTTAGTGTTTCAGTCTCTGTAAGCCTCTAGGGACCTAGATTGGTTGATTCGGTTGATCTTGACCCCTTCGAGCTCTCTATTCCTCCTCTGTCCCTTATATAGGTCTCCCAGAGCTCCACCTAATGTTTGACTATGTGTCTCAGCCTTTCCTTTGTTCTGCTGATGGGTGGAATTTCTTGTAGTGTAGTTATGCTAGGTTGCTATTCCTTTGGGTCTGTGGGTTGTAGGATGATTATCCCAGCCACACCACTCCTAGGCATATATCCAAAGATTCTTCGCCAAATTGTAAGGACATGGCTCAACTATGTTGATAGCAGCTTTATTTGTAATAGCTAGAAACTGGAAACAACCCAGATGTCCTTCAAATGAAGAATGGATTTTAAATATTGTGGTACATTTACACATCCAAAGTGTTAACACATATGACTGGGTTTATGGATGAAATTTGTTTTCTTTTAACTTTTTTATGTTTAGTAGCACAAAGTGCATTCTCTGAAAATAATAACTGTAAGACTAACCTTGCTCCTTACAAAACTATACAATTGTATTAAATCCTTGCAATTATGATTTGAGAAGAAACCTTGGTTCATTCTACCACTTCTTAGTTGTTTATCCTTGAACAAACTATATATCCATACTCTTGAGGACCTTGGTTTCTTCATTGATTACTGAGTACTAAGTTGTTATAAGTTGGTGTACTAAACCTCCAATGTGAAAGGGAAGTAATTTGGAGTGAGAAAATAATTAAATTAAATCTAAATGAGGTCGTAAAGTTTGGTCCTTGACATAATTTGTACAGGGATAGAAGACTTTGTTTTCTTTCTCTCTCTACCATGTAAAAACATAACAAGAAGGCAACAATTTAATGCCATAGAAGGCTATCACCAGGATTCTGGTGCTGGCAGCCTTGCCTCAGACTTTCAGACTTCAGAACCATGAGAGATACATTGCTGTTATATAAGCCACCCAGTCTGTGATATTTTGTTATGGCATCTTGAACAGACTAATGTATCTGCAAAAGCAAAAGTGTGATTGTTAGCCTTATAAGATCCTTATATGGTTAAATGAAATGATATTTATAAACTGCCTATGATAAATTTTGGCACAAATATCTATGTGTAAAATGTGTGTCATTGAAAGGTAGCAAAATGAAAAATATGAAAAATAAATTAAATAAGCATGAGAGGATAAGGTGTAATGGATACTACAGAAATTATAGTTGGTAAGCAATATTCAATTAGTTAGTGGTTAATATTGTTCATTGCTAATGGCAGCCAACAATTCCCTCATCCTAGAACTGTGGGTTCTAATTTTGATAGATGAAATAAATTAGAAACCTGGACTCATAATAATAAAGTTACAGATTTCTAAAGGCAAAAGGCAAACGTATATGCAAGCAAAATAATTATAAAATAATTGTAAAGATGCAGAAAGGATAGGAAAATACTTTATTTAAAATTGAAGTTGTATATTCACTTCTCCATCTGCCAGGGAGTTGGACTAAAATTCCTGCACAATCTATATAAAGCACCTGGCAAGACTTCAGTAGGTGGATCCAACATATTAGGAGGAAACTTAGAAGTTAAAGGAAGAGAAATTTGGTGCTGGCTTTCATATTTTGTTTGGTTTTTCTCTACTATTTCCTAGCTTACATTGAAAGTAGCTTAAATCCTAAAAATGGAGTCACATATGTGCAAAATAAATTTTTCAAGTCATAGAACACCTTATATAACTTTAATAATTTACAAACAATAAATTTAACTTTAAAGAATTGTTCTTGTTTTATTCTGGGGAGCTGAAGACAGAATCCAAGGCCTTGGGTAAGCTAGGCAATCTTTTCTCTGAACTACTTTGAAAACATAACTTTTTTTTTCATGAAATGTGTTTTTTCTTACTTTTGAAAACTAAACCACTTTATTTATAGTTGCATTTCATTTTTTTCTATTTTTATGGTTTATTTCTCTGACTAAGGAAACCTCTTTTAAGTTTGTGATACTAATAACTGCATTTTGTAAACATACATATGTTAACAGAAATCATTCCATTTTAATTGAGGCCTCAGAGACTGAGAACTAATCAATTAGTATCAAAATCTCTTTCATGGATTTTAAAGTAAAAATGCATGGATTACAGAAGAGGTAGTTGGAAACTGGCTTTCCAATTTTTATCTCCATATCTCATGTTTTAGTTAGGGTTTATATTGTTGTGACTAAACACCATGACCAAAAGGTAAGTTGAGAAAGAAAGCATTTATTCAGCTTATACTTCCACATTGTTGTTCATCACCAAAGAAAGTCAGGACAGGAACTCAAATGAGACTGTAATCTGAAGGCAGGAGCAGATGCAGAGGCCATGGAGGGTTGCTGTTTACTGACTTGCTTTTATGCTTGCTCAGCTTGCTTTCTTGTACAATCCAAGACTACTAATCCAGGGATAACAGGGCCCACCCACATTGATTACTGGTTGAGAAAATGCATTAAAGCTGGATCTCATGAAGGCTCCTTCATTTCTGATGACTCTAATTTGTGCCAAGTTGACACATAAAGCCAGGCAATACATTTCACTTCTTTGTATACAATATTTGAAGGTGAAGATAGCTAGATGAATAATTTCTTTAAACAAAGTGGTTAGAGTACTGTGGAATTCTTTGTTATTTCATCTTTGAAAACAGGCCTCATAACATTATATTAAGAAAATTATTCTGAGAGTATGATGTATGTTCCTCTGAGCATGAAGGAAACAAAAGATCATGCTGATTAACACCTGAAAATTCAGTACATTGAAAAGTCTACCAATAAACCAGTGTCACTGATGCAAGGGCTGTAAAGGGAGTCAAATGTTTTGCTGCATATGATAGGAAAATTAAGAGTTTCAATTGTATTTTACCATACATGAATCCCAAAGATGAGAGCTGATCTGAGTCATCTTGGAAAGCAATCCATGGAGTAGTACTTAGAGGGGCATCACTAAGGTACCAGTGAAAGCAGGTGACCTCTGACATCCCTACATGCATGCACACATGAACATGTATACAACAACACAAAACTAAAACTTAAAGCATTTCACCAGAGATTGGTAGATGTCATAGTGTGTTTTCCTGTAGCTATAACATACCTTGACAGAACCAACTTAAGGGAAAAAGGGCTTATTCTGTCTCACAGTTCCAGAGTAAAGCCCATCATGACAGAGAAGTCAAACTGGCAGGAACTTGAAGTAGCTGGTCATAGGACACCCACAATCAGGAAGTGAAGGGGGATGAATATTTGTACTCTGTTACTTTTTCCCCTTTTATTCAGTACAGAACTCAACCCAGGAAAAGGTGGTATTCACAGTAGTGAGGTCTTTACAGCTCAATTAATCAAGGTAATCCCCCACAGACCTCCTAGAGGTTAATCTTTATCTAGAGAATGTCACAGGCATGCCCAGATGGAGGCCCATATCCTAGGTGATTCTAAATCCTGTCAAGGATGAGCTCCAACAATAACAATGGATTGAAATTCCATATTCCTCATGGTCCCAGAAAAAATAACCAAAACATCACAATTCACAACCCTAGTAGTCAAGCTTCAAATCTGTCATAGTTTAGAGCTGGTATAAAAAAAATACACAGTTTAGACTATTTCAAAGACTAGAGTATTTTAATGACTGAAATGACTAAGATTATAAATATGACTTTCAGTTAAACACATGTATTTTCAGTTATCTAAGAGTAATTTTTTAAAAATCTAGTTAAAATTTCATTCAGAGTAAAAGGTAAACCATAGAATACTTTTAAAGGAATGGTAGAAACTTGAAATAGTACAGATGCTTCAACATATTCTCTATAATTTCCTATTGTTTTGTTTGTTTCAGGTATTTTTCATAATAAGTTATATTTCCCTTTTATTGAAAGTGCATTCTTTTTTCATACAATATATTCTAATCACAGTGTTTCCTCCCTATGCTTCTCCCAGATTCTCCCCACCTCCCTTACCCTACAGATCCATTCCCTTTTCTGTCTCTCATTAGAAAAGAACGAGCTTCTAAGAGATAACAACAAAACACAACAAAGTAAAAATATAATAAAAACAAAACCTTCACTTTCTCAGTCTATGGATCTTTCCTGCTCTGTAACTCAAAACAACAGGTATCATTTTTCCTTCCTCACTCAAGCTTACAGAACATATTGAGGTACCGTCTCCAGCAATATACTTCATACTCATATATTGCAGAGTGAAATTTTTGTGTATAAAAATTTGAAAAAAGACAGAATAAACTGTAGGAAACTCTCATTTACTCAATGATAGTTAATTTCTTTCTTTTTTTTGATAATTTCTTTAAGAAATAGTTGCTTGTAGAGTTAGCCAGGGATTTATCCTATCTTTCCTATCTTCCCTTTTGTTTAGAGACAGTTGAAACCTGACTTTCCCATATCACTTGACGCATAAGAAAGGTAGTTTTGACAGCAATACTTGATCATAGTTTAAAAACAAAACAAAACAAAGCCCCTCCTTTACAGCAATAGTAAACAACATAAGATATTATATTTTGGGAATGGTTATGCATCCAAACTAAGAAAAAAAAACAATGGTTCTGGTATTTTCGTCTTTTATTCATAATGTTTTAAAAATGAAGAGTTGGTGGCTCTGTTCAATATAAAATGTGATACTTACAATACATAGGAACAATTGTTCATTTACTTAATTACTTGAACCTTATTCAATACCATAATAGAAAAATCAATTTACCTAGTTCCTGGAAAGTAGAAACAAGCAACATGAGAATTCAATAAACTACTTTTGATTTATCTATACTGATAAAATTTAAATCAGATTGTAGATGTCTGATATCTATAGAAAAACTTAAGTTTTAAGAAGGATTTATAAATACTTTGCATCATATAGCATGATGATTTGTAGGCAACTTCCTTTTAAATTAGACATTCTTTATCCAAGTTTGTTTTCTTCTTACAAGCGCACAAAATATTTCGGCTGATTTGAACCACTCAGATAAAATATTATTTGCTATAGAGGGAAAGGCTGAAGTGGGAGGCATATCCTATGAAGATTTCTCTGAATTCCATTCTAATGGAATAATGCTATTTAAAAAGTTTGGCACTTCCTACATAATTTCATTTTAACAGAAAATGATTCTTGTTGCTAGCAGAATGAAGTTCCCCTTTATCTCACCATCATCTAGGCCCAGACACTTCCTGAAGAGTAAGTTGCAGACTGAAGAAATGCAGGAAAACTCCTACACTCAATAAGAACACCAGTTCTACTCCTATTGGAAACTAGACATTGCCATTTGCCTCAGTACCTTACAAGAAAATTTTGCACTCTTAGTGAACAAGGGAACTTTTGTGTTGCAGCTTCTTTATCCAACTTGAAATCCTAATACCTTTTGTTATGTACCAGGTGTCAAGCATTCATTGATTTTCAAGTAGATCAAGAATACCAACCCTGAATCCAAGCGTCTTCTCTGGACTGCCTGACCTTTTCATCTTTCTCTTTTAAATGTAAGTAGGCTTTGAGTTCTTTATGTTTCTTTCTTACAAAATAATTTATTGTGATGTAATTGGTATACAAAGACTACACATACTTAACGTGTACAACTTGGTGTGTACAAAGGAAACTCTCATGATACTATCACTGCAATCAAGGTAATAAACTCATCTAACATATATATATATATACATACATAAATACATATGTGTGTGTTTGTATCTATTGTCATTACTGCTTTGTGGAGTTTTGTGAACTTAAGTGACATTTAACGTAACTCATTTGATTGCTATCTAAAAACACTGTATTATATAGCAAATAAAAAGATCTCATTTATATATTTAAACAAAAAGTCTGTAACTACTAAACAAGTGTCCCATCTTCCCATCTGCAAGTCCTTGTATAATGATTGTATGCCAATCATTATATTCTCTGTTTTATGTAAGTATGATAACTGTAGATAGTCTCAAGAAGTGGGAGCACATAGGATTTGTCTATGAGTAGATCATTTAAATTTGCATAATCTTCTCAAGCTGTATCAACTCATAAATGAAAATTTCTTTGTAAAACTAAATAATATACCATCTTGTTTCAAAACTATACTATATTTATTAATTTGTTGATGACTATATGTATGGTACTATAGTTTGCATATCATGAATGTTACAGTAGATATGGAAGTACACATATCTCTTAGAGATCTTGATTTCAGTTGTTTTGAATATACAGTGAAAATGGTATGATGTGTCACAGGAAATCTCTGTTTTTCATTTTTTTTGTAACTCTGTTTTCTTTTCCATAGCTGCTCTACCTTTTTTTTTTTTTACATTTTTACATTCCCCAAAACACTGGCCTAGAGTTTCACTCTCTATGTCATTGCCAATATTTTTTGACTCTGGTGTTTTGAGACATTATCTTGATTTGAAATGCTAGTTGGCCTGAAACTTGCTAAGTAGACTAGGCTGGACTACAATTCAGGATCTTCTTGTCTTAGCCTCGACTGCTGGGATTACAAGTATGTGCCACCATGACTAGCAGTTGCTTAATTTCTAACTTTCATTTTGATATTACAGGAAATTCTTAGGTCTTTTGGAAATTTACCACTTATTCAGATATGTGGTTTTCAAATGTATTATCCATCCCATAGGGAACTTTTTATTGTTGCTTTGCTGTGGAGAAACCGTTTTTTAAATTTTTTAAATTTTTATATAGCACTACTAACCCTATTTTTTGTTGCCAGTATTTCAAGAATCACTCTCAAGAAACCATTGCCAAAGAAACTAACAAATAGGTTTCCCCTGTGTTTACCTGTAGGTGTTTTGTAGTTTCAAGTTTTATGATCAAATCCTTAATTCTGAGTTGATTTTCACTGATGTTGCAAGGTAGGAATAAAATGTCTCACTTTTATTTCTTTCCTTTGCTTATTTTTTTCTTTTTCGTTCTTCTTTTCTTTTCTTTTGTTGCTTTCTTTGGCTTTGTGGATATGTGCAAATTTTGCTAACACTTCAATTCCATCTCTTCTCAGAAATAATAATTAACATCAAGAAAAAATGCTACAGAGCAGTTAAAATAGCTTACTGGGGGGCTGGAGAGATGGCTCAGAGGTTAAGAGCACTGGCTTCTCTTATAGAGGTCCTGAGTTCAATTCTCAGCAACCACATAATTACTCATAACCATCTATAATGGAATCTGGTGCCCTCTTCTGGCCTGAAGGCATACATGAAGACAGAAACTGTATACATAATAAATAAATAAATAAATAAATAAATAAATAAATAAATAAATAAAATAGCTTATTGGGTAAAGGTGCTTACTGCCAAGCTTGACTGAGCTAAATTCTGGGACCCCTAAAAGGAGCAAACTGACCCCTGCAAGTTTTACTATGATATCCACTTACTTCTCCCTACACATACACATACTAAAAATAGGCAAATAAATGTAATAAAGATCTTTTAAGGAAGAAATAAAATATACACCATAGGTAGCGAGAATAGAGTGGGACATTGACCCTAATTCACTGATGATAACAATGTAACAGTCCAGCCACTAAAAAAATACTATCTGCCACACCCGCCTCGCCAGCAGTGCAGGCTACGACCGCTGTGTGACAAACATGCATGTTGTACGGCTGGGGGGTTCTTCTGGGCTTTTCCAGGCCCTGAAGAATGACCCATTAGCCAAAAGGGGTGCTGGACGGAAGCCTGGATATTTGTGGGGGCGAATCATCAGGTCTCCTGGGGAGCTGGAAAGGTTGGGGATGTTCGGAGGGCTTGGTTTCACTTTTGGATACTTACTTTATCTCATAGCTTATACAAGATTTCCAAGAAGTGCAGTACTTGAAAAAGGAACTTAAAATACGCTGTCTACCCCTGAACAGATGGCAACAGCCCCACAAAAAGAAAGACTAGATGTTTCAGAAAACCCAAACATTATACTAACTATAAATAATTCAGATACAGATAATAGTCCTTTGCAACAGTTTGTACAAATAATACAGAACAATTCTAATATGCTAGTACATGAAGCTATTAATCTTCTACAGGGAAAAAGAGTTAGGATTTCAGCCAAGATACAAAAGAAAACGGAGAACATTAACAAATAAATTCTATGTACCTGGTGTTCCTATGAAAATGATAGATGATGGTAAAAGAATAGCTTAGGTTTCATGAAAAGACTTAGGAGATCACGTCCTCCCTGGTAGACATTGAATAAAGTTAAAACATTAGGAGATATTGTTAAAGCTATCAAAAAACATTCCAATACTTGCTAGTGTAATAGAGAAAGCAAATAAGCGTTCATGGTTATAAAAAACAATTGAAAAAATAAAAAGAGATTTAGAAAAAAGGCATTGAAATACTGGTCTGTTTCAGAATAAAACACAATGGTTAGAAACTGTCCAGTTCGTTGACCACAGTCAATTGGGCCACCAAGAAGCTCAATGTTCCTTCCAAGATCAGCAGGTATTTCTTAGCAACAAATGTTTATGCTTTTGGCTATGTAACTATGATCACACTTCCTGATTTTACTGTATAAATTCTGCTTTGAAAAAAAGTAAAACTTTACAGCAACACTGAAACTTCTCTTGAGTTGTGTTGTCTGTCACGCCGAATCCGCTCCCCACCTGAAAACTTCTTAAAACCTGGTTCGGTTGCTGAGACCACTACACCGTGGTCTGCAGCAACTATCTCTGGTATTTCTGGTATTCAATAAATTCAAACTCAGCATATTGTAGAGATTTCTGCACATCTCTATTTATTATGGTGCTGTTCACAATATCTCAATTATGGAATCTGTCTATATGTCCATCAGTGTATAAACTAGTAAGAAAAATATAGTACACATAGATGAAGGTGTTTCATTCAGCCAAAGAAAAGAATGAACTTGTCACTAGCAATAGATGGATGGAACTGGAAATTACCATGTTAAGTGACATAAACCAGAACCCAATGACAAGTATATCACATTTTTCTGATACATGGAAAATATTATAGCGAAAAGGGGACATGAATTTAGAAGAGTGACTACTATTTGGAAGGGGCAGGACCTGACCTGTTGCAATTTTATAAATAAAGAAGTTAATTCTGTGTTATCAGGAATAAATTCAGCAGTTTCTATATGAAACAGGCAGGACAAATGGGAGTTGGGTATAAAAAATAGTTATAGAGAAGATGAATATGATCAGTGTATATTATGTGAATGTGGAAATATCATAATGAAATTTCCTACTTTGTATATTCAATATATGCTCCAAATGTAGTCTTATAGAAATCAACATGTAGTCAAAAGACATCCATATCTCAATGGGTTTCTAAGTTACAGTTTCTCAAAAATATCCCTAAATATAAGAATTTGGGTGCAAGTAGGTCATTTGGGAAGTAATTTCAGGAGCCACAAGTAAGGGACTGAAAAAAAAAAACTAGACAAGAAGGGAGAAACGGCAATCAAATACATACACACTCATACACTCATACACACAAGCCATCAATCATTATGGATGATGATTTTAAGATTGCTGGAAGATTTTACAAGGACTTATATAATTTGTCTTGAAAATGTCCTATGGAGTGGAGAGAAACAACACTCTTGTCTTTAGATGAGAGTTGTCCTAGAGGGCCATCAACAATCATCAGGCCCAATGGAATAGTAATTTTCAACATCATTTTTTTCCTTTAGGGGACATTAGACAATCAAACTAACAGTCATAATCAACAGTAACAAGATTAACTCCCTGTCATTTGGATATACAAACACATCTCCTTAAAGACAATAAGACTTGTAATTTCAAGTAGTATGACATAACTCCCCTATGCACAACCTAAAAGGCCACAATAATTAACTTGTATAAAATTTCAACATTTGCAGTACTACGTTGGAGAAGGGTTTTGTGAACTTTTTTTCAGATGTTGTCTTCAGTGCCCTGAGATCTGGTTACCCCTGAGGCATTCTTTGATTGACTTTAATAAAAAGGCTGTAGCTGGGCAGAGAGAGAAGTGGAAGGCAGGACTTAGTGGGAGGGAGAAAGGAACTCTGGGAAGAAGAAAGAGGAAGGCCCTTTCATCAGTAGACACAAGAGGAGAGAGATGTGACTGTGGGCACAGAAGGTACAGCTATCCATGTGCCTAGATGGGGCTAAGTGACGTAAGTTAAGTTAGGTGAGCTAGTTGAGAATCCGCCCATGTAAGGCCTAAGTGTTGAGTTCATGGTGTACTTATTTTATGGTCTAAAGCTGTCCTGAGTCTCAGACCTTTTTACCAGGAGACATAAGCTGATGGTCTTCTACAGTACTGCTTATATTTTTAAGTTCAAACTGTCTTCTGAGACTCAGGGAAAACTCATCTGTTAAAAGTTACAAGGAAAGTTACATATTTTCACAGTACAAGGGCAGAGTAAACACTGTATTACCTAAGAGAGCAAAGCTAGTATCATGTGATGTGGCCAAGGTCAGCCTCAAGTTTGAGAAGTTCCTATTCCCCTTGGCCTTGTGTAGCAGTCTGATCTTCTGAGATCCCAACATGATTAATTATTAAGCTCTGTTTATTGCATTATAGGCTTTATCTAGTTTACTCCAAATTTTTCTTCTAACTAGTGTGAGACTTCTGATCTACATGGTCAGACAGTTACAATAATAACTCAAGTCTTACCACTATCAATTTTCTATACTACTCAGACTTTTTGACACTAACAAATACTTGATATAAACAATTCATGTGAGGGAAGGTTTATTTCTGCTAATAGTTCTAGTGTTTTTAGTTTATCTTTGAAAGAAGGTTTTGGCAGAGCAGAACAACTCACATCCTGGATTTATCCATTTCTTCATTTCATTCCACCTATATCTCCAAGGCAATGGTAAGGTGCTATGTGCATTCAGGGTAGGTGTTCTTTCCTTATTTAATCCTTAGTAGAAATTTTCTCTAGGATATACTTCAAGGTGCACTTTATTAATCTAGCAATTTCTCAGTCCAATCAAGTTGAAAATCAAGGGAAAAATACACTACATGAGCTAAAAGGTATGCTGAATAATAAGGAATTAATAAAACTGTGTTTGTTCATAGACAACTGAATTTTCTAGGTATTAAATACTGAAGAATAATAAACAACAAAACATCCCTCAAACAACACATGATATTCCAAAGTTTCAGGATATAGCACAAATTCTGAAATAAGTTATTTACTTATATCCCACAAACAAGCCAATTGGTTTGGTATTCAGAAAACAAGGACATTAATAGCAAAATAAAAATTTGCAAACTTTACAAATTCCAATCAATGTTGGCATGGATATGGGGAAAAGAGAATCCTTAAACACTGTGTAAAGTGATTCATTCACCATGCAAATCTTCACAGAAGTTCCTCAAAAAGCTAGAAATAGAACTACCATATGATCAAGCTACACTGTGCCTCAGCATATACCCAAAGGACTGTACATCCTATCACAGAGATACTTTCACATCCTTGTTCATTGATGCTCTATTCAAATGAGTAAAAAATGGAATGTTGTACAAATGTGCAGTGGGATTTTAATCTGTTATAAATAAAAATTTGATTATGAAATCTACAGGTACATGAGTGAAAAAAGAAAATTGTGTACTGACTGAGGCAATCTGGGAACAGAAAGACAAATACCACAGGTGTGCATTTTCCCTGTTTTCTTGTTCCCTCCCTCCCTCTCTCCATCTCTCCTTCCCTCCCTCCCTCCTTCCTTTCCTTCCTCTGTCCCTATCTCCATAGAGTCCAAGTAGCCCAGGCAAGCCTCAAATCCAATATGTAGCTCAGTCTGACCTTGAACACATGGTGAACCTCTTGTCTCATCCTCCTGAGTGTTGGAATTATAGGTAAGAGTTACCAAATTAACTTCCATTTTCTTATTTGTTACTCAGAATAGAAGTTTCTTTATATGCAGCTTTATGTATTTAACTTGAAGTACCAGAGGAGAGTAATAAGCTAGAAAGGGGTCATTGTGATGGATACCTTAAAATTGAGAGCATAATAGAGCACAGATAAAATGTAAGTAATGGGGGCTGGTAACTGAGACTGGAACAGTATAAGCAAAGTGTATAATGGGGGCAGTGGAGATGAAAAACAGGAGGAGAGTTAACTATATAACAAGGGGTGCATGAGAAAGCCAAATGAAAATCTACTATCTTAAAATCCAAATATATATGTGTGTGTGTGTGTGTGTGTGTGTGTGTGTGTGTGTGTGTGTGTTAGAAATAAGATACAATGCATGGATGGATAATGTTGCTCCTAGAAGCCCTGGGTTACTAAACACAAACACCAGTACCTACTGCAGGATACCATCATATATGAGTTTTTGGTCAGGGAGGTCCCAGAGACCCCCAGAATAAGACATGTTTTTGCCATTTTTCTTGGTTGCCACAAGAACTAGATGGTATGTTTCTACTGCTGAAGACAGTACATACATTAGTTGCAAGATTTAGAGCAAATAAGCTGGAACTGAACTGTACATGTTCCTCTTCAGGCTAGCATTCATGGTGCCAGAAAGTGTTATGCAGACTGGTGTCGGAGAAAAACTACTACAGTCCCACCCAGCTGTGACCCTTATGAACTTTAATACCAATCTACCAAGAAAGATGTACCCACTTGTGCAAAAGAGCCATTTTCCATTGAATTTGAGGACTGCCCCATAGGATGGAAGTGAAGTATGGTAATGACCACACTTTACCAATAATATGTCTTGGAAACCATAGAATTTAGTTGGAAAACTTAACTCTTGTTGCTTAGTAAATTGATACTTTGTCAAACTACTTTCTAAATATCAATGTTTCTACCCGTAGACAACTGTCAGCTGTAAAGATGCCTCTCTTTGTAATAATAAAGCAATGCAGAAAGTCATGGCTGCTCAAGGTGTTGAGAATAAGTGATGGTTGAAAGTTGAATCTTAAACAAGACATTTATACTACTCTCTCCTACTGTGGTTCAGGGAGCATCATGTAACGTGTAGAAAGAATGAAAGAGTTAGAAGGCATGAAGAAGGACTACAAATAGGCATCTTCTGGGTATGACACAGCCATTGCAAACTTGAATGACAGCAGTTGTGGTTACTAGAACTGGGCATGAAAAGACTGTCCTTGTAAACAATCAGTTGTGAATGGGGGAGGGACTAATGGGGACCAGCTCTAATCTAAAGAATTACTGGTAACTGAAAGATTCTGGAGGGAGGAGGAAGCAGTTTTTTTTTTCAGTTGTGTACCCACTGGTGGACCTACCTGACTTCAACCAACAGTTCCTAACTTGCGGTCAAACAGGTCTTGGTTGAATTCAGTGGGTCAGATATAAATGTAGGAAAGGGGTTTGTAGAAAGACTAGGGTTGGCACAGTGTAGAGAGTTGCGATGTGCCACGCCCTAAAGATGGCGCTGGTCTCTGCCTTCCACCAGCCCGACGGTGAGCGCTCTCGATGATAATAAGTTCATATTTGGCAAAGACCACTGATCTGGTTTGCTTCCGCATATGTGGGCCTCTAAGATAGCTCCACTTACTTTACTTGACTGGCTGTTCATTTTAGTATTTAGCCTGTGAGTTGGGTCTGCCCAGGCATTCGGAATTCAGAAGACTGTTTTCAAGGGACCTGAATAAACTGCTGGAGAAGAGCTTTTGTGAGTTGTGTCATCCTTGCTGGTCGAGGGGGACGCGACAAAGTGGTGGCCCGTACGGGGACCTAAAAAAGACTCAGAACTCCTGCAGTCAGGTGCAGCGCTGGTAAGTTCCTGGGATAAATCAGGACAATAAAGTTTCACGGAAATAGCGAACACAAGGTAAAGTTTTGCGGAGATAGCGAACAAAAGGTAAAGTTTCGTGGAGATAGTGAACAAATGGTAAAGTTTTGCGGAAATAGCGAACAAAAGGTGAAGTTTCGCGGGAAGTTGCGAACTAAAGGTAAAGTTTTGCGGGGAAGCAGCGAACCAAAAGTAAAATTTTTAAACATGGGATTGTCTGAGTCACACCCAATTTTTCTGGCTCTTCAGGAGCTACTTTTAGCTAGGAATTTGAAGATTAAGAAGTCTACCCTAGAAAGATTTTTGAATGAATGTGATTCCGTGGCTCCTGTTTGCGGTGTCTGGGAATCTTATGGTATCCTGCTGGGACAAATTAGGCAGGGACTTGGATTTTGCTTGGGAGCAAGGGACTCTGAAGCATGGAGTAAGACCTATTTGGAAAATGGTGAGGAGTTGTTTAGAAGATCAGAGGTGTTGTAATGCAATCAAAGAGGGAGAATCAGCCTTGGAACTGCTACAAGGGGAAAGATTTGAGCAGGCAGACAGTGAAAAGGGAGGCAAAAAGAAAGTTCCTCTCTATCCCGATCTTAGAGATTTTAGAGATTTTAGAGATTTGGAGGACTCAGAGAGCACGGATTCAGAAGGAGAGCTACACGCTCTAATAGAACAGTTGGAGAGGACTGTTATTAGAAAAAAGGAAAAGAAAAAAGTAAAAGAAAAGGGCATGTCGGCGGCAGTTGGTGTGGGTGGAGCTCTTGCTATAGCGCCTGACACGTCAGCAGCAGTCGGAGTGGGTGGAGTCATTGCTACAGCGCCTTCAGCCACACTGGCGGCAGCTGGTGTAAACAAAGCCGTTGCCATGGCGCCTTCAACTCCTCCCCCATATCCAGAAGCCACTCAGATAGATCAGCCAGTTCAGTCCCTGAAAGTAGGGAGATCTTTCTGCCCGGGGATGTGGACACAAGTAAGAACAGAGTTACAGTTTGCCTATCCGGTATACCAAGACCCACAAGGGAACAGGTACGAGGAACCGCTTGATTTTAAGGTGGTAAAATCTCTTGCAGAGTCGGTTCGTACCTATGGTACTACCGCTTCTTTTACAATGGCTCAAGTGGAAGCATTAAGCAGACATTGTATGACTCCGAGTGATTGGAGTTGCCTGGTCCGCGCCTGCTTAAGTCCAGGGCAATACTTAGACTGGAAAGCTTTCTTGATTGAGTATGCCACTGAGCAAGCAGCCAATAATCAGAGAGATGGAAATCCAGCCTGGGATAGAGATATGCTGCTTGGGCAGGGGAGATTTGCCAACCAGCAGATAGGATATCCTATTCAGATTTATGAGCAAATAAACAAGATAGCTATCAAGGCTTGGAGATCTCTCCCTAATAAAGGGGATGTGAGTGGGAACTTAACTAAGATTCTACAGGGCCCCATGGAGCCCTTTTCAGACTTTTTAGCACGAATGGTGGAAGCAGCAGGGAAGATTTTTGGTGACCCGGATGCTGCTTTGCCACTAATAAAACAGTTAGTCTATGAGCAATGTACCAAAGAATGTAGAGCTGCTATCACCCCTTATAAGAACAAAGGCCTAGAGGCCTGGATGAAAGTGTGTAGAGAGCTTGGAGGGCCATTAACTAATGCTGGTCTTGCTGCTGCAGTAATACAGTTGGCCATAAAAGGTGGAGGAAGTTCAGGAGTTTGTTTAAGTGTGGCAAGATGGGACACTTTAAAAGACAGTGCCCCAGGGGAAGGAATACAGAAAGTACAGGAAGTGTACTGATGGCTCAAAGACAGGCTGTGGAGCCTATTTGATAGACAAGAGCCCGTGTTATGTCAATTTCAACCGGGCTCCCCCCAAATAGTAGAATTGAAAATAGTAATTGAGGTGTTTAAAAGATGTCAATTTGCATTCAATTTGATTCCAGATTCAGTCTATGTGGTCAACGCAGTGAAAGTATTAGAATTAGCAGGTCCTATTAAGAATAGTAGTACTGTATGTGCCTTATTACAAGAGTTACAAGTTTTAATCTGGCAGAGAAAAAGGTGTTTTTATATTCAACATATCAGAGCACATACAGGATTACCTGGACCATTAAGTGAGGGTAATAATAAAGTTGATCAATGGACCAGGATGGAATGCATTTTTTGGAGCTCATTTCTGGACCAAGCCAGACAGTTTCACCAATTATTTCATGTAAATGCAAAAACTCTACAGCAGAAATTCCATTTGTCTAGAGCAGATGCTAGACAAGTAGTTTTGGACTGTCCTCAGTGTGTAATTCATCATCATCCTCCCAGTGTGGGAGTGAACCCTAGAGGGTTGTTGCCATTCAAAATCAGGCAAATGGACGTTACCCACATTTCAGAGTTTGGAACCTTAAAATATATTCATGTATCTGTGGATACCTGCTCAGGTATCATACATGCTACACCTATGAGTGGAGAAAAGGCTCGCAATGTCATAGGACATTGCTTAGAAGCCTGGGCTGCATGGGGAAAACCACAGCAGCTGAAAACGGACAATGGACCAGCCTATACGGCTCAGTCCTTTGTCTCCTTCTGTAATCAGATGGAGGTACAGCTTAATCACGGATTACCATACAATCCTCAAGGACAAGGAATTGTGGAGTGTGCTCATCGCACCTTGAAAGAATGCTTACAAAAACAAAAAGGGGGAATAGGCCAAGGCCGTACCCCCAAGGAGAGAATGTCTTTAGCCTTATTTACTTTAAATTTTTTCAATTTGGATGCTCAAGGCCGCTCAGCAGCAGACAGACATCAGGATTCCCATGGTTCACCTAAAAGCATGGTGAAGTGGAAGGACATTCTGACAGGCTCTTGGCGGGGGCCTGACCCCGTGCTAACAAGGGCGAGAGGGTCTGTTTGTGTTTTTCCTCAGGATCAACAAGATCCAGTGTGGGTGCCTGAACGCCTTGTGAGGAAGATTCGTCATGAAGACCTTCCTAAGGATCCTGGTGATAGTAGCAGTGAGTATGTCAGGAGCGCAGAGCAGTTTGGGTTCAACAAGATTATTTTTCCTTTAGCCCAAAGATTAGTAATATAGTGAATAAGTCTTGTACAGGAATGCTTGATATATCTACTAGGGATCCTCAGCAGACTGCCACCAATCCTTTTGATTTGTGGCTTTTGTGTGGAGTAAATGGAGGTTGCATGGACTTGGGACCTGTCATTATGATAGGGGGAGGAATTTATCAAAGAGGTAATTTTTCCCTAGGGTCCGCTACCAATCTGTATTTCTCTAGCAGTAGTGGCTCTGGTACTTGGAATTCTTTGTTTCATTCTTACCACAACAAGAACTTTTCAGCTTCGCCAGTATGTCTCTGGCCTCCTTTTCTGTGGATTGTAAGTAATGGGAGTGCATCCTTGGGTGAAGAAAAGTTAATATGCACTCCGGGCACATGTTTTTATGCCCTATGCTGGAATTCCACAGCCTTTCCTGTGGCTGTGGTGACTAGAATGCCTCGATATGTACCAGTTCCTGTAGAGGCTCCTAATACCATGATGCTATTCAGGTTTAAAAGAGATTTTTGCATCACTGCAGCTATTGTTACTGCTATCACTGTTGCTGCTGTGGGAGCTACTGCCTCAGCTATTGCCTTGTCTAGTTCTATACAGACTGCCAATGCCCTGAATAACATCTCAGCCACTGTGGCACAGGCATTGGATTCTCAGACCTCTATGAATTCTCATCTCAAAGGAGGTCTTATGATAGTTCTCTTTGGCAACTAGCACAATTGGGGTGTGAGTGGAAATTGCAAGGTTTGTGTGTTACTTCCGTGCAATATCAAAATTATACAAAAGCTGCTAATTTTTCCAGACAATTGTCAAAGTTCCTCTTACAGGATTGGTCGGCTGAATTTGAAAATTTGATGAGAGAGCTGAGAGCGACAATCATCCACATCAACTCCACTCGGGTGGATCTGAGCCTGGCTACTGGTTTGACTTCCTGGATTCAGACGGCTATGGATCATCTTAAGGAGTGGGCGGGCGTAGGCTCTTTGGCGATACTAATGATACTAGCCTCTCTGGTTTGCCTATGGTGCATCTACAAAATGAGAGCCACACAAAAGCGTAATGCAGCCATGATTATACAAGCCCTTGTCGCCATTGAGGCAGGCCAGTCCCCTCAGGCATGGCTCGCTGCCGTGAAGTAAATCTTCACTAAGCATAGTCCCTGCCCACTGAGGTATTCGTTCCATGGATATTAGGGTCTGGCAAGTCAGTGACGGAGTTGACGGGTAAGTCTCGGCCACCTAAGACAGAGCAGTCCCGAGTGGGGAGGCTGACCCAGAGACGGGTAAGAGTTTGAGCACTGCCCTCCTACAGGCTCAGGCCCACCGTGAGATCCCCAGATAGAGGGATTACGAAGCCTTTCCAGGGACTTTTACCAATTTTAGAAAAAAATTAAAAAAGGGGGAACTGTAGAGAGCTGCGATGTGCCACTCCCTAAAGATGGCGCTGGTCTCTGCCTTCCACCAGCCCGACGGTGAGCGCTCTCGATGATAATAAGTTCATATTTGGCAAAGATCACTGATCTGGTTTGCTTCCGCATATGTGGGCCTCTAAGATAGCTCCACTTGGCTTTACTTGACTGGCTGTTCATTTTAGTATTTAGCCTGTGGGTTGGGTCTGCCCAGGCATTCGGAATTCAGAAGACTGTTTTCAAGGGACCTGAATAAACTGCTGGAGAAGAGCTTTTGTGAGTTGCGTCATCCTTGCTGGTCGAGGGGGACGCGACAGCACAGATGGTAAATGATAGCAATTTATTTATTTGTTTGTTTGTTTATTTAAAGTTTTGTCTCCTAGGTCCCTTAGTGCAACCTCTATAAGGAACAGGCTACATACACTACCCAGGAGCCTGCTGTCTACATTCACTGCACATCAGGATCCACCAGGAGAGGAACCTGGTTGGCTTAATTGGCTGCAGTCATGATAGCAATTTAAATGCATCAAAAGTATAAAAAAATCAACTTAAAAAGCTGTACGAGGAAAACAACAAAACTCATCAATAAAATCCTTCAAGAATTATACATGTTCCTTGTTCATTAACAGGAAGATACAATGTGTTGAAATGTAGGTTATTTCTATACCGACCCATCGATTTAGTACAACACTAATCAAAACCACAGAAAGTTATTTTATGGATAGTTATAGACTGGCTGGGAAGTTTATACAGAGAGGGAAAGACCTTTTATAGCTAATAAAATATTGAAGGAGAATAACAAAGTCAGAGGACAGACCCTACTCATTTTCAAGACATACTCTAAAGTGAATTAATGAATACAGTTGGAACTGGTAGAAGAATAGACAAATAGATCCATGAAACAATAATAAATAGTAGAGAATAATAATAATAATAATAATAATAATAATAATAATAATAAATAGTAGAGAAGTAGTTCTACACAAATGCAGTGGACTGGTCTTTGGCAATGGCAATAAGGAAACTCAGTGAAGAAAATAATTGTTTCAAAAAAATGTGCTGAAACATGTATGTATAAACATTATAGTCTGTGGATATATATCCACAAAAGTTAACTCAAATTGGAACACAGTTATTCAAAACTATGAAATTTTGAGAATATAAAATAAGAGTTAATCTAGAAGACATCCGACTGGACAATCCAATATTAAAACCATCAAAATCTTGAGGGATGTATTTGGTGTATTGAACTTCATCAAATTAAATTGTTGTTGAGCAAACAACATTGTCAAAAGAATGAGAGCACACATCATCAACTGGCAGTATATGTAAGCTGTCAGTCAATATATATGAGTTGCACAAAGATTAAATCAATCATGGATTAAATATTTGATAAATTATGTCTATACTGAAACTGGACAGATCCTTGCTTTTTTATATATACAATACATACTAACAAATATTTATATAGCATTAGGTATTTTTAGTCCAGAAATAATTTTATGTATATTAGATGTCCATAGACTATATGCAAATAGTTTGCCAATTGATACAAGAGACTAAAGTATCCACATCTTGGGCATTCATGGTGGGTCCTAGAATTATCAGTATCCAGGAACAACTCTATGTGAAAAAATATATTTGACAAAATATTCTTATCAACTATATGGGAGGTATTCTTACAGTTCAACAATACAAAAACAGGTAGATTTTTAAATAAGTAAAAGACATAATGAGATGCCTCATCAAATAATGTGTGCAGATGGAGAATAAACATATTAAAAGATACCTAAGTTGACAAAGCATTGGGAAATTTTAAGTTAAATCAATAATGAACATTATTACATTATATACATCTATCAGAATGGCAAAAATTCACATATTTTGGAAATGAATCAAAAGGAAATTTAATTCATTGACATCGATAATAAAAAAAGTAGTACAGCTACTTTTGCCATTGAAAATTCCATTAAAAATAAACACATACTTATCATATCATCTAGCAATCATAATTTTTAGTATTTAATCAAATCAGTGGAAAATGTTTTCCCACAAAAACCTACATACAGATGTTTACAGTAGTTTTATTCAAAACTGTCCAAACTCATAAGAAATCACAATATCCTCCAGTAGGTGAAAGGATAATCTATATTCCATCCAAAGAAATATTATTCTTAACTAAAAAGAAATTAGTTCTTTCAAGATTTGAAAAAACATGGAGGAAAAAAATACACATTACTCATTGAAAGAAGCCAAACTGAAAAGGTATATGATGAATTATTCCCAATATATGTAATTCTGAAAAAGAAAAACCATGGAGACAGTAAAATCATAATTGTTAGAGGTTAGAAAGGAAAGAGAAATGAAAGAGGTAGAATGTATCATGGTATTGGAAGTATTCGGCATTATAATGATGGATACGTGCCATTTTACATTTGTAAACATCCAAAAGTACACAATATGAACCCAGTATGATCTATGGACTTTAGGTTGTGATGAGTTGCCAATGTAGGTTTATTGAATCTTAAATTGAATCTTAACAAATCATTCTGGTGTGTCTTATTGACAGGGGGATACTGAAAGGAGGAATATGTAGGAAATTTTTGCTTTCTTCCTAACTTTGCCATGATCTAAAACTTCTGTGAAAGTGGAGTCTTTTCTAGAAGTGCTACACGGTTCGCTATTCTAAGATTGAATCATTTTCTCCTAACATGGAAAGTTCGGAAGTCATTAACTTTAATCATACATATATTCTTTCATTACCTCCCATTCCAATAATTTATTTTGAAATCCCTTAATACACAATATTCATTGACTCTACTTTGGCTATTTCACAGAACCTCTATTAGTATTTTGATATAAATATGTATAGAATACAGCTCAGAGAAGAGAAATCCCATTAAATTGTCAAATATGGAATTCTGAGTTGTTAGAACAGATAGGGTTAAATTAATAAATTACCTAGTGGCTTCCTACAAGTTTGTTAAATTACTTCATGTAGACAACAGAAGTTTTGATAGAAACCACTTTTCTAAAAATAATAACCATGGGATGATTTTTCAAAGAATGTATCTTCCTAGAGGCAAGAGTTGTTCAGGTGAGTTTCAGATAACCTTCAAAATATACCCAGATATGCAAGCTTTGTAGAACTTACCTTTCAGTAAAATCAGATTCCACACATTTTCTTCTAAATTTTCTATAATGCTATTAAACTTGTCAGTTAGGCACTGTTACACCTATCTTAGTGTGTCCAGAAAAATAATTTTACTAAAACATTTTGAGTTTAGATAAACCATTTTCATACATCTATCTGTATTCAGTATCTTTAAAATTGGAAAAATGATTTTTGTCCATGAATAAATTTATTGTCTGCCACATTTATGTATACTTGCAAAAACTGATGTGGGAGTAAAGAAGTCTGCACTACAGAGCTGAAAGTGTGGGATCCATTTCACAGGTATATTGATAGTATAAAAGAGTTGTTCATTTTGTTCATGTCATTCAAATTATAAATTCGGTGTTTTACTATTTCTGTAGAAACTGATTATGAGTTCAGGAATGAAGATTGTGCAACATACAGGTTAAAGACATGTAAGGTAGCAACGAGGAAGGGTTACATGTATTTGCAACAGTACTTAATGTTAGGAATGATGAGAAATAGTACACTACTCTTAATAAATTTATGTCTTTACATATAACCATACTGATAATTTTTAAAATGTGTGAAATTTATTCAAATCTTAATATAAAATGAAACGTAACATTCAATCACACACTAGATTATTGTACATAATTTTGCTAAGAACCAGATTTACTTCATGAGGTATGAGAATATATATGCATATGTATATGTATACTTACAAATGTATACATACACACATATATTATAGAATATACATGTGTGTGCTTTTATTTTAATGTTTGAAATAATGTGGAAAGAATCTAAGTATAGAAATCATATAGTCTAATCAGAAATTAGGTTTTATGTAATTTAATGGCACTGATGTCAGGTTTCAAAAGTTGATGAAGCTGACTTCTATTAGTGCTAAATAATGAAACACTGTTGCCGTGCTTGATCAAATATATAAATATGATGTGTTTTTACATATCAGGAATGATTTAACTAAAAAGTTACAAGCAAAATATCACAGAACAGATATAGGAATATACTGGGATTTATATACATATATATATTTCTTACAAAATTTAAAGTTGTCTATCCTTTGAAAGTATGGAAACTAGGACTGTTGGTAATGTTTTAAGGATTACATAAGACAGAACTTACCCTTGTATGTTGAAGGATTAAAAAAGCAGTGAATAATTTTGGCTTTTTTTTTAAATCATCTATTAATTTCAAACCTTAGTCATTTAAAATTTACATTATGTAAGAAAATACTTAGTCTTTATTAACATTATTTACTGCTTCTTTTTTTCTCAAAATTTAAACCCCTAGAAAGTGCCTAGACAGTTTCTATGGCTAGATAAACTTTAAGCAAACAACACTTGTTTATAATAGCTAGAAACTGGAAACAACCCAGATGTCCCTCAACCAAGGAATGGATTAAAAAAAACTGTGGTACATCTACACAATGGAATACTACTCAGCCATCAGAAACAACGAAATCATGCAGTTTGCAGCCAAATGGATGGAACTAGAGAAGCTCATCCTGAGTGAGCTAACCCAGACTCAGAAGGATGCACATGGCATCTATTCACTTATAGTAGGATTTTAGCTATATGGTACAGGATATCTATACTACAACCAACGCACCAAAGGGAACATGAACATAGTTCCGGTCAATGAGACAGTTTGCCTTGTAGGCCCCCAGTGTATGAGGAGGTTCTTATCCCTCATATGACTGCTGAACTGGGGCGGGGGACTGTTACGTAGGGACACTCCACTCCAGAGGAGTGGGATGGAAGGGATAGGGGGTAGAGGGTGGGAGGGTGGGACTGGGAGGGGTGGAAAGAGGACACTGTGATGGAGATGTAACCTGAAGTAATAAATAAATATTAAAAGTAAATGAATACAAACCATTTATATACTTAGGCTTTGTGGATAGTATTTTGTATTAGTGTTATTAAGGTGTCATAAATGGTGACAGGAGGTATTTATACAAAGTCATAATATACTTTAGGTCAGTAGCTTCTCATGTTCCATATTCACAATCTCCAATGAGAGCTGTGACTTTATACAAGCTCTTTGGAAAATCCCAAGGTAGTTAGTTCTTTTAAAAATACTTGAAGTAACTGATGTGGTTTTGTTTGAAATAATAGACATTTACCCACTTTGTAACTGGTGCATTGCTGCATGTTCCACAGTCATTTTATTTCAAAACTCATTTTGATCTAATAACAATATCTACACTATATATTTTCCAACAACTTTACAAAGTCACAAATGATACAAGTATAACAGCTGTATGGTGAACAAGACATACATTTATACTATTATCAGAATCAAAAATAGTTTCTACAAAAGATACTTCACTCTT
>CAJQZJ010037521.1:77337-125690 GCA_907164525.1 Lophiomys imhausi | reverse complement strand
GTGTGTGTGTGTGTGTGTGTGTGTGTGTGTGTGTGTGTGTATGTGGTGCTTTCCCTGGAAACTTTGAACCCATTGCTGTTAGTTCATTATAAAGAATAACATTGCCTCAAAAGAAAATAAATATTGCTATTAATGCAAGAAGGTAACTAAACCTCCCGAAATCTGCGTGAGGGGAGTGAGTGACTGCTTAACTACCACTGAGAGTAGGTGGGAAGAGAAGGAAAGATGGTCTTGTGAACTGACTATGATTGGCAGAGAAGGCTCTGTCTGTGGCAGAAGTGGGCATGAGCAGCCTGGGATATGGAAGGCATAGGTATTACAAGGACTTTTTTTTGAAACAGGGCTGTTCTATGTAGCCCTGGCTCTCCTGGGACTCACTATGTAGACCAGGCTGGCCTCACACTCAGAGAGATCTATCTGCCTCTGCTTCCCCAGTGCTAGGATTAAAGGGCTGTGTCACAGAATGTGTGACTGCAAGGACACTTCTTAAGTCTCCTGGGTTGTCACTCATCCATGAAGGCTGTTTCTGTAGCACATCCCAGCCCAGATGGAGGTGGGCAGGGGACAGAAGCTGGGCAGCTAAACCTGGTGGTCCTGCTCAGGAAAACAAGCAGACTGTCAGGTGGCCAGTGACTTTCCTGGGCTCATGGGATATTGTTTAGTTTTAACAAACACACGGTCCTGATGTGCTGGCACTTCTGGCAAGAACACATTTCGGCAAATGGAAAAAATTGCTAATAAAGTTAAGTCACATTTTGCATCGTGTAGCATCTGTTCCCCAACCAAGCTACCAGCTCCGAAGTAACTTGGCACTTGAGCAACTTCCCAGGCATCAGTCTCTGTGGGTAGCCAGACAGGGGGTGTCACAGCACATCACTTCTGTCTGCTACTGAAACCAGCACCCCACTTGTGCTCTCATAATTCCAACAAAGACCATCCATTGCGTTGTATGGATGTTTGGAATTGACTTAGACTTTATAGGTAGCCAGGGATGGACAGAAATTCCATTCTGTTGAACTTAAACCAAAGGTGAACTTTCTTACGGACACTGAGGTGCCTTTTTGGAATCCAGGATAGGAACGAGCTTGTGCTGAGAACCCAAGGATCGTGGAGCTCACATGTGACCAGGGTTCACTCTCTCTGCCCTGTGTATCCAGTCAGGGCCTTTCTTTTGCTTTGTCTCTGCAAACTTTGTCTCTTCCCATTTGGAAACATGAACTGCAGACATACTCAGCCACCAAGGGAAAGGCTCCCAGACTCCATCATGCTGATGGAAGATTTGCTGTGCAAGGTGAAACTGTAGCCCATATCTGTATGGGGTCCTCAAAGAATGGGACAAGCACTGCAGACAGCCAATGGGGGTCAGGCAATGAGGCCCTGGCTGGAGTTGGGATCCAACTGCAGGATGATGGCTGCTCTTGTAGACATGTGGCCAGTGAGCAGATGGGCCAGTTATCAGAAAAGGGCAGGACTGAGTGGACAGTCTTAAGGTTGTCCACTACACTGTTTGACTGGCCAGCACTCCTGGTTCCTCTATGTTGCATTTTGCTTTACCTGCCAAGGAATTGCTCTTAGATGAGGCGGTGATATCATTAGCCTCCATGCATGACAGCCACCACTTTCATCAACAAAGCTGAGACTACTGCAGGAGGCCCTCAAGATTGAGCCTGTTGGTATTGACGTTCCCTCATAGAAGGCAGTTGTGGAGTGAGTCATTGGACCCTCATCTGGGATGGCAGTCACTCTCTTCAGGACCTTCTGCTCATGTATATGTAATGCTGTCTTAATTACACACAGTCTTTTTTACTAGGGAGGTGCTAGAGTACATGCACCATGGAAGGTTAACTGAATAGGTGACTGACTGTGCACCTACAAGGAACTGGTAATCTGTGTGTGTGTGTGTGGGGGGGTGAGACTTTCAGGTGGCTTGGCTGCTTTGGAGCCACACATTCACCTATAAGCAGCCACTCACCCATGCTTTGTAAATAGGTCCAATAAACCCATTGGCTTCCCAGATGATTGGAGTTGGGCAGAGGTGTACTTTGGTTTGCTGTTAATGCTCTGTCAGGGATGGGTAGCTGCTTATCTACATCTCCCCAGAAAAAGTCCGTGCAATAGGAGGACACTCTCTGCTTGTGACCTTTTGCTCAGAATGCTCTCTAGTCCCACTGCTTTGGCAGTTAGGTCTCAGAGGGACAAATGTCTGTGTGGGAGGGTCTTGAGGGTTCTTCGTGACCCACCCTTTATCACCTGTCTGGATTTCGTCTATTGTTTCCCACCTTTCTGGGGACCAGGGACTCATAACCCCTATTAGGGATACCATTTCGCTTTCTGACTGTGGATTGTTACCTCAGTCATCGCTCTAAAGTGATGACTTCTACAACCCTCTCCAACTGGCCTAGGGTTGTAAATCCAGTCTTACTCCTACTGAAACATGTCTTCTTCTTTACAACCCTAGTAGCTTTCAGTCCTTTTACCCTTTTCCTACTGTGCTATTATGTTGTAAAACTGCTCTGTTGTCAAAACTTTTCTCTTCTGTGCTGTTATTTGCCAAGGATCTTCTTAAGAAGCTGTGTTCAGCGCTAGAAGCTTTGCTTTAGGGACCCATTCTCGGCCCTGGGAAGAACAGGTTCATGACTGACAGCTGATTCTGCAGAGAACACTTCTATTCACGAGTCTCACCTTGGGCCTTTTCCATTGTGCTCAACATTACATGCAATTTTCAGTCTATGAAGATGCCCTTACTTCTATGACTTTAGAGCAAGGCTCAGCACATGTCCGACTTCTTCCACTCCCAACTTCTGACTCAGCCTCAGTCCAGGGCCTAGCATCACTCCAGTTAAAGGCAGAAGAAACCCCGATCCAGTTGACTGGTGCTGGCTGACCTGGGGCTCAGATTCTGACTACTGTTTCCTGCCTTAGATCTGAGTTAGCAACTGGTTCTCATTGTGGAAACCAGTTTAAGTTCCTACTCCCAAATTAATCTCTCAGAGCTCTGACAGGTGGACCAGTTGCTTCCATGGTCCGTGCTCCTGGTCACCCAGATACCAGTCCCCTATCACCCTCTCTAGTCTCTGTCCTAGCATTCCATATTTCTTTTCTATTGCAGCCCTCCACCTCAATCTGGAATCTCAGGTACACAACTGCAGTTCTTTCTTCTACCACTAGGGGCGGTATGCATGTCCACACTATGCTGCAGTATCTCCCAAGATCCACCCAGAGGGTCTGATGACTCCAAAAGTGTTCTGCTCCAGCAGGTCGATTTATGTTCAGATCTAAATCTTCTCAAGTAATATCTACGTCTTCAAAAGCTAAAAAAATTTTACAAAATTCAGGAAAATTTAAAAGGTAAAAGTGGTTTTAATGCATAGGGTAGTAGATTGGTTCTCAACCCTCCTAATGCTGCGATCCTTTAATACTGTTCCTCATGTTGTGGTGACCCCCAACCATAAAATTATTTTTGTTGCTACTTCACAACTGTAATTTTGCGTTACTGTTATGTGTGATAATGTAAATGTTTTTAGAGATATAGGTTTCCCAAAGGGGTCGCAACCCATAGGTTGAGAAGCACTGGGCTAGAGTACATGTGATAGATCATGTTTTATACACATCTTCATTGTTTCTGTACAGAGGAAGAGTCTGTTTTCATTTCCCTTGAATCTAGACTTGATCCCTTCTTTATTCCCATTGTGCCCCAACTCCTACTCCTATGCCCAACTTTGTGGAGTAATGATGGTTTTCCATATGTAGTCATAGCCAGTAATGGTCCAATTATTACAGGTACTTTTTAAAAAAGCAACTTTATTGGCTAGTGAGACATCTTGGTGAATAAAGTGCCCGCTGTGCAGTCTTTATGATGCAGGTTTGGTCTCACAGACTGGCAAAGAGTCAGATGCAGAGGCCCACATCTGCAATTCCGGTACTCCTGTGGCAAGGTGAAGAGAGGGGTGTGGCCTTTCTAGAAGCTCATGAGCCAGCCAGCCTGGAGCACACTGCACAGCAGGGACAAAAGATCTCTTGCCTCAACAGGAGATGGGAGAGAACTGACTCCCCCAAGTTGTTCTCCACACACTCATCATGGGAGGCACTCTCTCTTCAGTGATAAATCAACTTTTAAGAAAAGGTTTAGAAAAGCAAACTGAAGAGGCAGATGGATCTCTGTGAGTTTGAGGCCAGCCTGGTCTACAAAGTGAGTCCAGGATAGCCAGGGTTATTACACAGAGAAACCCTGTCTCGAAAAACCAAAAAAAATAAAAAATAAAAGCAAACTGAGATTACTCTTTTAAAGACACACACACACTCATACACACGTGCACACACAGACACTCACACTCATACACATACACACACTCATACATACACACACACACACTCATACACATACACACACACACTCATACACACACAGGAGCAGATATAGTAGTTCTGCTGTGTGATCTCAATCACAAACTCAAAAAACTATAACAAATAGGGGCTTAGAAATGTAATCCAAGGTTAACCCTGTAACTCTCAAATAGGGAGGGCTAACACAAGATTGTACTCTAACACCAGCATGGGTCTGTTTCTCATTGTGTTGAAAGGTGAGTAGAATAGTGTTGGTCTGCTGTGAAGCTAACATTGCCATGGTAAATGTCATGCAGAATCCTTTTTTTTTTCAGTAAGGAAAACTGTTCAGTAAGGGAAGATATTACTGTGTCAATGGCAATACATTTCTAGGTTAGCATAAAGTAAGATTTTTTTTTGTTTAGTTGTGCATGAATATTAGCAACTTTGTCAGTTCTGACAATTGTTTATGTATGTAATGTTAACCTTAGGTTTTAAAAAGCAGATAAATGGGGTCTTTGCCATTTGCTTAAAAAAGGGGAGAGAGAGAGAGAGAGAGAGAGAAGGAAAGTAAGAAAGAAAATAGGAACTAGAAAGATAACTCAGCAGTTAAAAGCACTGACTGTTCTTTCAGATGTCCCAGGTTTGATTCGGAGTACCCACATGGCAGCTCTCAACCATCTGTTACTCCAGACCCAGGGGATCTGAAGTCCTCTTCTGGCCAGACAAAACATACACAGTACACAGACATTCATGCAATCAAATCATTCATACACATATTTTTTTTAAAGTTAAAAAAGAAAGCAGTGTGAGTGTGTATGGTGTATTCTTTCATGGGGTGGGACAACAGCTTTAGGGGCTGAGCAATGGCTTAATGGTCAAGAGCATGTGTTGTTCTTGCAGAGGATCAGGTTGGTTCCCATGACCTATACTGGATGACTTACAACCATCTGTAACTCCAGCTCCAGGGACTCCAAAGGCTTATTCTAGAGTGTACAGGCGTCTGTACTCACACTGTACATACTGTCCCCTGATAAAGGTGATTAAAACTAAAATACATTAAAAAAAGATTTATTGAGACATAGTTTACATACCATACAATTCACCCATTTAAAAGTACAATCAGGAGCTCCCAGTGTGCTCATAGAGCTGTGAAAACAACACAATTTAGAAAAATTTCATCACGTCTGAAAGAAACTCCATATCCTTCACTTGTTACCTCCTCCCCCTCCATGATTTCCAGCTCTCTCAATTCTGCCTCTGGTGAGATAACAGCATCATTTCTATAGATTCACCTATTCTGGATGTTTCTTATAGAGTCATACAATATATCTATAACTAGCTAGATTTTATCTATATTTTAGCTTGTGTCAATATTGTATTTCTTTTTCAGTGTCAAAGACTAGTTCTGTGTGTGTGAGTACACCATACTTTATTAGTCTATTCATTGGTGAGTAGTGAGTTTTGGATTATATCCACTATTTTTGTTGTTAAGACATATATGTTTTTTGTTTGTTTGTTTGTTTTTCAGCTTGGATCTATTGTTATGGCTTGAATTGGAAATCTCTGAGAGCTCATGTGTTGGGGGTTTTGGCTGTCAAATAACAGGCTTTTGAGAGAATTTGGATCTTGAGGATCCTGACACATTTATAGTTTATTCGCTGGTGGATTCACAATAAGATGACATTATTTGGAGGTGGAACTTCATTGGAGGCAGCAGTTCATTGGGAAGTGTACCTTGGAAAGATAGATCTTGTCACCTGCCCCCCTCATATATTATTTTCCCTGTTTCCTGGCTGCCACGATAAAAGCAGCCCCTGGGACACTCACACTTGCGCCATCATGATACTCTGCCTCTCTCAAGAAAATACGTCAGTACAACCACCTGCCTAGGGGCTGACATCTCTGGAAGAGCGGATCAAAATCAATCTCCCTTCCTTAAGCTGTTTTTATGTTAGTCATTTGCCACTGTGATGAAAAACAGACTAATGTAATAGGGCCTCATTTCTCTTAGGTGTTTAGGAATAGAAATAATGAATCACTATCTCTGTTTAACCATCTGAAAAATGGTTAAGTTGGTAGACAGTGTCCCAAATGGATTCACCATTTTATATCTCCATGAGCAGTGGACAGTTTTCCTGACCCAGAAGGGTACTCTCTTGCTGTCTCTTTCTTTGATTCTCTCTGGCGAACTAGATAATTGCTATGTTTTGAATGCCTGTATCTCTTGAAAATTCATTTTGAGACCCATTCAACAGTACTGGAGGTGGAACCTTTAGGAAGTGATTGGGTCATGATAGCTCTCCTCTTGTGGATAGGATCAGTGTCCTTCTGAAAGGACAGAAGGGAGCCAGCATATTTCCTTATGCCCTCTCAGCCAATCTTTCATTCTTACCAAGTGGTGATCTTGGAAGCACAGAGAGCCCAGACCAGACACTCACTTTGTTGGTCTCTTCATTCCACACTTCTAAGTCTCCAGAAGAAACTACAGGTAGTCTGTTTTCTTGGCCACGCCCACCTGTAATGGAGCTTCAGTCAAGCTGAACTCAAGTGGGGTGATTTGGTTATGGTCATTTGCCATATGCTCTTAGCGTTCTTACTGAGCTTTGGCAGATTTTCTTGAATACATGTTTTTCTTCACTTACTGTAGCCATTTGACAATTTACAGAGACTTTAATCAGTCACTTGAAATAAATCTCCTCAGTTTTGTTTTTACTAGGAACTGGATTCCAGACCTCCAATGCTACCATCTAGTCATACAGACTCTTACACTCCTAGTAAAGACCACAGCCTCAGGAATTCTCATTACAAGAAACACAACTTATGGGAGAGCAATGGCTTTTTTTTTTCATCCCCAAAAGGTTTGATTTGAAAAGAAAGTGTCCAGGAATATTAACTGCTGGCTCTCTTTAAGTCCATCTGTGTCATGTCTCTGTCTCCTCCAGACCCACTAGAGTGTACTAAATACTGTGAATGTGTGTGCTTACACATGTACGTTTAAGACATTGCACCTTTGATGTAATTTTTTTATGTGTTTCCATTACTCCTTAATTCATGAGATTTTCATTTTCAATGTTGATATTGTAGTCCAGAGCCAATGCTTTACCACTGGGTTATACCCCAAACCCTTATTCATAGACTTTTAGAGGACCAGGGCCATGATATAAAAAAGAAACTGTCACTGCTAGAGCTCGCAACAGTGCTTATCCTTCGAATAAATAGCCCAATAAATGATATAAATGATGTCTTGTTGTCCCTACCTGCCTTCCATCATCTTAATTTTCGAGCAAGTATTCTCATCAAAATGCACCATTCCACCCAAATTCTAACATACGAGCAATGTCTTCCTGCTGTTCCTATGACTTACCCATCCTTCACAGGTGGGTCCTACACTGCATCTTCAAATGGAAGGCTCTTTTCCATCCAAGGGCTTTTGCAATTGGTGATCTCCATGTCCAGAATATTCTTCTCTTAGGGCATAGAATTATCAGTCTCCTCATCGGTTATAACATTTGAAATGATCTTTATTATTATTATTATTATTATTATTATTATTAATAATCAGTTATTATTATTTTATTATTTTGCTTGCTTACTGTCTTCCTACTAGAATTAAACATCATGCAAGCATGTGAGCCACTGATTCCTCAGGTTCTAGAACAATGTGAGTAGTGAGGACACAGATACAGACTTGTAGTAAAGTGTAATAAATCCTTAATTGCCAACTTAGAATTGGTGTTTGCACAGTCACATCACTCAGTCACTGACTTGTCAGATTTGTGTATATATATATATATATATATATATATATAGTATTTAGGGAGTGTTTTTGGTCACATCTCTATGTCCTGCTCTCTTACTACTGTCATTTGAACACTCATAAAACACTGTCCTGATATTGTCAGCTACACAATCTTGTTCCTTTGGGACAAGGAAGTCTTACAAAGTTTGAGACTCAGGTGGTGGATGTTTGACTTCTAAGGTCAAAGGTGCCATTCAGATGTCAAATCAAAGGGATGTAAATGTAAAAAATACCTAGAATTTTCCATTTCTCTTTGAACCTCCTTCAAAGCTCTTGTAGCCAAGGCACAAGGAGGGTGGTGAGAGGGGCCAGTGAAAGTTACAAGGGCTGTCCTGGCATTTGGTACCTTCCAGCTGAGTCCCAAAGGTGGGACAAGCTATAAAATACATGTCCTTTCCCAGACTAATAATTATTGGATGAAAGCACTTCCTTTGGGCCTGAGGGTGTTCTCAGTTCAGCTAGTGTCCCCCACGCACAATAGTGGAGGACAATATGATATAGCTGGGATTAGGGAGCTGTCCAAGAGAACCCACAGACAGAATGGGCCTACTCAAAGAATGCTAAGGTTTCAGATGAATTACCAGTGATGCTTGTGGATAGGTGCACCATATGCCCCAGCAGGACTTCAGGCACTCCAATGAGGTGGCAAGGACATAATCCAGTGACTCAGACACCCAAGGATGAAGTTAAACAAGTTACACTTTACAGGACAAACAAGAATGAGGGAGGTAGACCAGAAGTACAGCTCTGGTACATAGAGCTCCTGCCCCATCCCTGCCCCACCCCTGTCTCATCCTTAGCTCATCCCTGCCCCCCACATCCCTGCCGCATCCCTGCAACTCTCTGCCACCTGGGAGCAAAGGGCAGAGAGAGGAGGGTGTTTCAAAGCCACCTCACTTTAACCCAGTTTTAGAGTAAATAAAGCTAACTTTCATATTTGTGGGAGGCCATGGTTGTGAAATTTGCCAGAGTTTAACACTTGAGACTACAATTTTGTCTTAACAGATAAAGAAACCAAGACTTAAGTGGTAAGGTGGGTAGCTCAAGGAGACTCTAATCTGTATGGCCATGGGGAAAGATAACCTCCACGTCCCATGTCTTGTTCCCTGGGCTGCTGTCTTCTAATTTCAATCAAATTCATGGAGGAAATACTGAGTATCATCAATGTATCAAGTATAAGAAAATCCTCTTGGCTTCTAAAAAGCAACAGAGAGTATGGCTGTGTGACAAATGCCTTTAATTGTAGCACTGGAGGGACAGAGGCAGGTGGAGTTCCATGATTTTGAGGCCAGCTTTGTCTACATAGTGAGTTCCCAGAAAGCCAGTGCTAGACAGTGAGACACTGTTAAAAAAAAAAACAATAAAAGAAGGCATTTTAAACTTTTATGCCAAGTTGGAAGAGCTCTTGGCTCTTTCATGGCAATCAAATAGCATAGGACATACAAAGTGTCTTTTGTGACTGAATGTCATTTTCCATTCCACTCTCACCTCTTGTTGTTTCTAACATTTTTTTTTTGAAGTAGTAAAACTCCTTGCAGCAACTACAAGAAGAAATGGGAGGTAATCAGTGCAGTTGGCCTGAGTAGGAGAAGGTGGTGATTTGAGCAATGGCTTTCTCTGACAAGAACATTTAGGCAGCCCCTGCTGCCTAATGGTTAGGGAGGGGCTGCGGAGTAGGGAGAGGCAGCCTAAACCACTCCTCCTCTTGTTACAGCATCCTGGATATCCGTGTATTTCTCCTGAGGCATATCCTTCTACGGCTGTCGAGGATGCAGAAGGCAGAGGATGATTCAGAAGGCTGGTGTCTGGCATCATTTGCCAGGTGCTTCTGAGTCAGACCTGAGATGATCAGATCCCATCCTACCCAAAGGGCTCCAGTGTTTCTACTTGGGCTGACTAAAGTCCCAGTCATTCATTAGATGCCATCCTGTTAGCTCTCCATTTAAGAATGGACCCCATCTCTCTCCATCAGCTACCAGCAGACCAGGGCCCAGAGTCTCTGTTGGTGCCCATGACCTCGAGCTGCTTCTGGTCCTGCCACCCTCAGCGTGCAGGCACCAATGTGAAGCTGACAACTAGAAGTGGAGCCCACCAGAGACCGTGTCTGCTAATGTGGTCCCTGTGTTCCGAAAGGGAGCAAGAACTGAGGGGGTAGTAGATTAACAGTCAGGTTTGGTTTGATGGACCTGAGTTTTCAAGTTCTAGCTTTGCTATGTCATAGCCTGCCATGTTGGGCAAGTTGGTTGTAAAATCAAACTTGTCTCTTACCTAAGAAATAGGTATTTTATAAGAATATAATTGATACTGGATAGAAAGGTGCACTTGACTGATGCAGAATTCCCTCTGTTTCGGTAACTCATCCTACTCAAAAAGCCCACAGGGAGGTGCTCAAGGGTTCTAAACTAGTGGCTGTACCTTGATTAAGGCCTACCTAGTTAATCTGCTACTCTGAATAGTGATCATGACTGCACACTACAAATGTGATTGGTTCTGAGGACTGCCATTCATCTTCGAATTCTTAGTGGGGGCAGATCATTTAATGCATCAAGGAGAGTTGAAACAGCTGCAAGGGAGAGTTCTTTAAATTTCATTTCTGATTATCTCACCTGAGGGGAGTGAGGGATTTATTAAGAAATGGTATGTGATGTTAGCCTGTGTTTATGGAGTTTGCAAGGAAAACGAACATGCCTATTTCCCCGTAGAAAAAGGAGAAATAAAGTAATATTATGTTTTGTCTTAAAACATAATAATGAAAATTTAAAACAAAATAAATTAAAGGAAGTACTAGATCAGTCGTTTTCAGATATTTACATTATAATTCACAACAGTAGAAAAAATACAGTTATGAAGTAACAAGGAAATTAATTTATGGTTGGGGGTCACCACAAGAACAGGAATTGTATTAAAGGGTCACGGCATTAGGAAGATTGAGGACTATTGCCTTAGATAAATGGAAGAATCTTTGATTTACACTCCTTGCTAGGCTGGAAGTCCCTAGGTAGTGGCAGCAGAGCTACTAGTATTTCATTTCTGTTCCTTTCTGTGGGTCGCTTGAGGAAATGGGCCCATAAGGGTAGAGAACCTGTATGTGAGATCTCAGTACATACAGTTGGAGATGGGGAAACAACATGCTGAGAGATAGGCCAGAGCTAGAGAGAGACTGGACCCCAGAACACGGGACTGGAGACTCTTCAAGTGCTAGATGGTATTTTGAAACCTCATTTGATGCTAATGACTTCCTGTATAAGATCAAATAAGTCTGACAAAAATGGAATTCCAGCAGCAACAAAATTCATTTAAGAATGAACTCCATCCAGTCTCACCCTGCCCGCAGACATAGAGGGAGGCTGGCAGGATGGGCTTCTCCCTGCTCTTAAAGGTATACTGTTCCAACTAGGTGTCATCTCACAGCACGGAACATCATTTTTAACAGGTGGTCATTCCCTGCTTTGTTTCAGTAGGGAATTTGAAAGCTGTTCCTTCAAACTATAGTAGGCCTTCTGACTGCCCAGTTTGCCAGAGGAACTGTTGGTAGAAACTTGATCCCCATGGATTCTGCATCTCTTGAACTCCTGAATATGACAGTTGGAAATTGCTGGGTGGTTCAGCCTGTAAAACCACCATGGCTCAACACACATGGGTTGTTTGGCTTGAAATGCGGGACTCATTAGTATTATATGAAAAATTGCTTCAGTTCTAATTGCCATTTTAAATGTAACTGCTCCAAGCTTAGATTAGTCCAGGCCCTCTCATTCCAGGTTGGTGCAATTGTGTGGCATTGTAAAGTCATTTCTCAGCAGCTTTTCTTCTACAACCTTCTTTCACCACCTCATCCCTTTCTTTCAGATGCCAACTCCCTCAGCCATTTCCTAGGAACTAGCTGGGTAGGGAAGCAGGTAGGCAATATTCACTCTCCCTCCTCTCCAAATCTTTGGCTCTGTAACAGACCATATCTTGTGGCCTCTCCTTCCTCACTGCTCCCATTCCCAGGGGACTAAGCAGATCCTGGTGGAACCCTGCTTTCCTACGTCCTGTGGACTCTCTCAGTCCTGACCATCTAGCCCATTCCCATCCCATTCCCAAGTGGGAGCTCCTAATACTTAGAAACAGACCCCAAAGCCAGGATCTTAGAAGAATTCCATACGAGGCAACACACAGCCACCACGCCATCCTAAGAACCAGAGAGAGCAACAGAAATCAGTGAACTAGACACCCAGGCAACAGAGACAAGACCAGATATCAGCACCTAGAATTCAATCATCCCAAACCCAGATGCCTAGACACCAGCATAAAAGCACAATCAGTAACAGGCAGAACAATATGTCTCCACTAGAGCCTAGAAACCCTACCACAGTACGTCCTCAGAAATGCAATATAGCTGAAGCACAAGACAAGGACTTCAAAATAGCCTTATGAATATGTTGGAAGTCCTTAAAGGGGACATGAGTAAGTCCATTAATGGAATGTATGAAAATACAGTGGAATGAAATGAAGAGAACAATTTCAGACATGAAAATGGAAACAGTCAGTTAAGAAACCCAAACTGAGGGAAAACCAGAAATAAAAAAATATAGGAACCTGAACAAGAACCTTAGAGGCCAGCCTCAACAACAGAATACAAGAGATAGAAGAGAAAATCTTAGGCACTGAAGACAACATTAAAGGAAATGGATACCTTGGTAAAAGGAAATGTTAAATCTGAAACAGTCTAGGCACAAAGCATCTAGGAAATAAAGGACACTGGAAAAAGACTAAATCTACAAACAACAGTGTTGGGCAAGGTCTAATAGCATTGCTTCTGATAGGCTGATTTCAATGCTAAGATCTGGTTATTGCCCCTTCTGAGGCATTCTTTTGATTGGTTAATAAAAGTTGCTGATGGCCAATTAGCTGGGCAGAAAGAGTATAGGAAGGTGGGAGTTCCTGAGATTAAAACAGGAACCCTGTGCTTAACACAGAGGAATTTCTTTTTCCGCCTGGAGACATAGAAGCAGATAGGTGTCTTTGAGAGCTCTGGAAGGTAATAACAGGCACATGACAGTTTGGGATTAGGTGGTCCAGATTAATTGAGATTAGCTAATTGAGAATCTGCCCAGCTAAGGGCTAAGCGTTGAAACATTAAAAGGTCTTGGTGTATTTATTTATTTATTGGGGAAAGGACTGCAGCGATTTTTAGGCTGTCAGTCCAAGCAATCCAGGGCCATCAACCTCCTGCTGAGCTCCGGCAAACTCCCACCAAGCCACTGGCAATATATTAGGCTGATACAATTTATAATAGTTAACAGAATTTAGGTTACAGGTGGTGTAGGCCACCCTTGGTCCAGGGTTTTTCCCCCAGGACAAATCAGGCCACCAATTAAGGCAGGCCAGGCTGCTGGCTGCTCTGCTGGCCTAATCTTACAGTTTATGCTTACTAATAAATACAATTGATAATTAAATTGCAGTTACAAACAGGAATAAAGGAAGGAGAAGAAACCCAGGTCAAAGGCACAGAGAATATTTTCAACAAAGTAAATTCCCTAGCTTAAAAGAGACATCTATAAAGGTACAAGAAACATACAGAACATCAAATAGATTGGACCAGAAAATATAATCCCCTGGGCACATAATAATCAAAACACCAAATGCACAGAACAAAGAATATTAAGCACTGCAAGGGAAAAAGACCAATTAATATTTAAATGCAGACACATTAGAATAACACCTGACTTTTCAATGGACTCTAAAAGCCAGAAGGGCCTGGATGAATGTTCTACAAACTCTAGGAGACCACAGATGCCATCCCATACCCAAGAAAATGTTCAATCACAATAGATGGAGAAAATGTATTTCAGGATAAAACCAAATTTAAGCAGTATCTATTTATAAATCCAGCTCTATGGAAGATACTAGAAGGAAAACTTCAATCTTAAGAAGTTAATCACACTCAAAAAGACACAAGGAATAAGTAATCTTAGACCAGAAAATTAAAAGATGGGAAACACACACACACACACACACACACACACACACACGCACACACACGCACACACATGCACACACGCACACACACACACACACACACACACACACACACACACACACGCACACACACACACCTGGGCTGAGAACAGCCTGCTCTATAGAGGAGATATACAGATATATGGGGATTTTGGCTGGGAAGCAGACAAGAAGCTTAGAGGGTTGATTATTTGCCAGCTCTAGTGCTTTAAGGGTATATTAAAATAACCCTTAATTTTACCCAAATATATTATAATTTGTCTCTCCGTGTGTTTATTTAGAATATAGTGGCTTAAGGAATAACTACCTCCAACTTAGTAATTAAATGCATCAATATTAAATATTAATAATTCTACACACACCACTACCACAACAAAATAAGAAGAATCAGAAAACACTGTTCATTGATAACTCTTAATATCAATGGTCTCAATTCCCCACTAAAAAGACGTAGATTAACAGAGTAGATGTGAAAACAGTATCCTTTCTTCTGCTGCATCCAAGAAACACACCTTAACATCGAGAGTAGACATCTCAGGATAAAGGGATTGAAATATACTCTAAGCAAATGGACCCAAGACGCAAGCTGGTGTAGCATTTTAATACATGACAAAATAGACTTCAAACCAAAACTAATCAGAAGAGATTAGGAAGGACACTAGAAAATAATCAAAGGAAAAATCCACCAAGAGGATATTGCAATTCTAAACATTTATGCACCAAACACAAGGGCACCCATGTTCATAAAAGAAACACTAGTACAGTTAAAATCACATATTGACCCTTGTACAGTGATAGTGGGAGATTTAAATACCACACTCATTGAACATCAAGCTGGTGCTTAAGTGATTATCTTATATTTTTATTATTCCTTACAAGTCTGTTGGTTTTCTATAGAGAGACAGAAACGGTATGGATCTGAGTTAGATAGGATGTAGGGAGGAATTGGAAGGAGTTGGGGGAGTAGAAATTGTAATCAGAATATATTTCATGGAAAAAAATCTATTTTTAGTAAAAGAAAAAAAAAAGCCAAGTCATCTTTCTTTGGCTTGGCCCCTATTAAGGCTTTTACCATGTGACACCATCTTATGATGTCAACTCTATATTGTATGGGATTAGAAATGAGCTCAGCCTTTCTGGAGGAAGATCTTATTTTTAAAGTTTATGTTCTTTGTGTAGCTAATATGATTGGTAGGAATTTTATCTTAAGGATCTACTACCTGAACACACACAGTTCTACTGCCACCACCAGAAGCCAAACTGGAAATAAATAAATCAAAGGGGAGAGGCTAAGGTTAGTGGACACACACCAGGCTCCCAACACTGGACCCGCACCCGGTGAGAACAGGGTGAAAGGTTATTTATATGTAATTTTGGTCTTTGTGGGAATTTACACATGTTACTCACATGACTGAAAAAGCAAGAGCAGCAAATCAACTTGGCTGACCCTGTTTGGAAGTTGCAGTTTTCTTCTGGAATGATCAGTATTATCAGCAGGGTCCAGTAAAGACACAGAGCACCACAGTACCTTCAACAACATTATTTTAATTAAAACTAGCAGTGGATTACTTATCAAGGGTTAAAAGGAGAAGTTTACAGGAATAGTAGACACAGAAACAATCACTACTAATGCTAAGGCATAGCACCAAGAGCAAACCTGGGACAGACTTGTCTCCAAGCAGGGAGAGGGTATGTTGTGCCTGTTGCATGCATCAAGAGATGTGGCAAGCTGGGATGGCACTCTAGTTTCCTTTCTGTTGCTGTGATTAAACACTTTGTCTGTTCAAGAGCAACTGAGGGGAGGGAAGGATTTATTTGGCTTATCTTTCAGGTCACAAACCATCACTGAGGGAAGTTTTGACAGGATCTGAAGCAGGAACTTGAAGCAGAAATCTTGAAGGACCTCTTTTACTTCTAACTAAGAAGCCACAACTAACCTTTGTATAAGAGCTGTTCCTACTCTCTCCCGAATGAGGACACTTGCGGTGTGTGCAGGTGGCATGCATGTGTCTGTAGGTGTGGGTTGTGGTAAGCATTTCTGGAAAGCAGCCAGCAGACTGAAAGAAAACTTAAAGAACAAATGTCCAATATACGGTGGAAGCAACGTGTAGATATAGTTTGCTAACATTTGTGTGCAGTTTTGAGTGCTATTCTGGGTCAGTTAGTGGTCACTAAAGTAACTTCTTCCTTTGTAAATCTCTGTTAAAGATTTCTGTTAAAAAAGAAAAAGGGATCCCTCATACCTTTCTCATACCATATTTTCTGTGTTGCTCAATAAATATAGAACAAAACTTCCTTTCAGGGACAGTCATCAGGGACAGACATCAGACACATACAAAAGACTAACAACAGACGAGCCACAGACCACAAACTACAGGCAGATGGAAGACAAAGGGAAAGATGTGGAGAATTCAAATTTGGGCTCATTCTTGGTGTAAAGGACTCTAAGAGGAAGCCTCTTTTTTTCATTCCATGTGACATTGACACATTGTAAATTTCAATTAACCTTTTCTTTTGATTACAGAAGAATTAAGAGGCATCCCAGATGGCTTCATACACTGTCACCCCTAGTCCTGTTATGCAGCAGCAATCTAGTTTCTCCTCTGGAAATCAGGGCCAACTGTTGCAGCCATTTCAATGCCTTCTAGTTTGGAGGTAGAAGGAACTATAAGGGACTAGAAGGCTGCTTCATCTCCTGTGTCCCCTCTGGAAGCATTCCTCTTTGAGGGATAAGATCTCCAAACAGTGGAGCTTAAGCTGTCAAAGTGAGAAGCAAAACTATTTCAAGTGCATTATTGGGTGTAAGAGTGAGATGGAAAACTCACTTTAACTTCTGGGCCATAGTTTCTGGCCATGGAGATAGCACCGTGCAAAGGTTATCAATGCAAACATTCTGCACTCTGTTGTAGAATCTCTCAAAATGTTTTTGAGCTACGGTCTTGCTATGTAGCTCAGATTAGCATTGAACACACAATCCTTCTGCTTCAGTCTCTGGAATGTTCTGTGATTAGAGGCGTGCGCCACCACACCCAGCCTTCCATCCTACTTTATCTTCAGTCCAGTTGCTCATGCATGATGGAGTATATAGCAGCAAAGCAGCCTTTTTGCACAGGCGTGAGCTGGTTTCTGTGTGTTCTGTGATATAAGATCCATCCCCTTGATCAGAAGCAACACTGATATGGCATGGACTGCCACAACAGTGAGGCACACTGTGAGCCTACAGGAGGTGGTGCTGGCAGAATCATCAGACACAGGAAGGCAAGTCCATATGCAGATCACATGAGTATTTTAGGGACCACAAATCTCTGCCCTGTCCCTGACAGGATATCCAATGTAGTCAGTCTGGGGGTAGGTGGCTGCCTAGTCCAGCCAAGGAACTGCCAGATTTGGGCTCATTGTTGGTCTCTATTGTTTTTAGAATAGGCAATCTGCAGAAATGTTATTCATATTGGTCTGGTAGAAGAAAAGTCCATTTTACCAGCCAATGTATAACTTCTGTCTTTGCCACCATGCTCACTTAAGTTATGGGAATATTGCACAAGTACTGGAATGAGGAGACATGGCTGATATTCATGGATAATTTAGTTGTGTTCACCTGGTTATATGTCTCTGGTATAAGACAGATGTAGGCATTCACTTGGGATAGGAATATTTTTGTGATTTTTGCCTGTTTTGAGAGGTCTTTCCACATGCCTTTTCCACAACGTCCTTGTTATCAGTTTTCCCATCCTGTTTCTTCCCGCTCTTATCAGTCGGTTTACAGATCACTGTAGCCTCATGTTTCTGGCATTCCCTCCATACAGTGACCTACTTACAGTTCTGCTTAGTGAGAGTATTTTCCTCTCAGGTGTCTACATAGGGCTTTGTGTTGACCCGCTGTCTCTTTTCAGATGGTGCTATGATGTAGACTTAGTTTTTTTTCCCCTTTTCTTTTCTTTCAGAGGTGCACATGGAGAAATCTTTGGAGAAAAACGACATCGCGGATTATTGGATTATTGAAGGAAAGGAGGCAACTCATTAAAGGAGCCAGTCACCTGCTCATTCAAGTCACCTGTTCCCTCTGGAGCTGCCTGAGTGTAGTTTCTCATATAACATCTTTACCTTGGGACACTTAGCTTCTGTATCCATCCAAACTCATGATCATATGGGACATTAATCAGTACCAGATAGGAAGCTTGGGCTGCATGGTGATCTGAGGGCCTACTGTGAGAAGGGCTCTAACAGGCCCAAGCATGGCAAACACGGTGCTCAAAAGTCTTGCCCTCTCCCTTGCTAAACCGTTAGATTACATCCCTAAAGGAAGGCTCCAAGGCCTATTCCCTTACTTGGCCACTGACTCATTCCTGAGACTTAACTCCAAGGTCCAGCAATCAAAATTCATTATTTGGCTACACTGGCTAACATGTCGAATCAGGACTTACCAACTCATCCTGACAGAGACTTCCCTCTTTTCGCCCTAAAAACCACTCTGCAAAAACACCAACTGCTGTCTCTGTCCAATCCAGGGGCAACCTCCACCCCAGGGTACTAAATCTCCTCTGTGCTGAGAATTTGGTGTCTGGGAGTGTTCTCTGCCAACTCTGAGGCTGCTTCAACTGTGGGCTTGGCTTGCAGGCTTTCTTAAGGATTAGTGGTATAGAAGCTGCTTCTCAAAATGAATGTAGTTATATGTTTTCCTCAATGTCCTAATGCTTGCTAGTTTTCACACAGCTTTCCTATCTGCCAGCAAACACTTTGAGATAATGTTGTATGCATTGTATCCTGAGATCAAAATGCAGATATTGTAAAGTTTAGCTATGTCTACCCCTGGTAGAACCCAAGTTTTAATAGGGCAAGGATCTGTTTGTTTTCTTCATCGGTGTTTCTCAAGCACCTAGAATACCATCAGGTGCATTGAAGCTGGTTAGTAAAGATTTGTGAATTAAAAAAAAAAAAAGTGAGTGAGTGGAAGAGTGAATCAAAGATAACCTAGGATCAGAACTGTGGAAATTCTGAACTTGGAATTTGAGGCCTATTCCATACTTTACCACCAACCCTGGCTATGGCATAGGTTCTTTCTGGTCCTGTGCTTCATTTTTCTTGTATGAAATGAGATGTTTACTTATTCATTCAGTGAATACCCTCTTTGATAACGTCTATAGTCACCTCGGCTAACAGATTGCTCCTTTACAATAGGGTTATTCTTTCACAGCGCAGTACCCATTTCAAAACTCCCGCCTTCACAGGCCCCGCCCACTTTGCATGCCCTTCTTTAGGCCCCGCCTTAAATCCTCACACTCCGCCCACAGGGCAGAAGCCCCTCCTTTCCCAGCTGCAGCCATCCAATGGCCAAGAAACACGGCTAGGTGAAAGCGGGGGAGCTATAGGTGTCCGGCTGGCGCCTGACCAGAGTCTTGGAGTTATGTTCTTTTCAAGCAGTTGCTTCCCTGAGTTTCCACCTAGACATGAGGCTCACCGGCTACCTCACAACCTCCCAGAAGGGTCGGCTGAGGCTTCCCAGCCAGCTCGCCACGCTCCCCAGGAGCCCTGGGTCTTCACTGGCCGAGACTCTCCGCCCGTAGTATTCTGGAAGTTGTAGTTTCCTTCTCTCAGCTCCTCTAGGACCTATCGGCGAGCTGAGCCTCACGAGACTACGATTCCCGGAAGCCCATGCGTGACTCAGGTCACGTGGCCCCACGGATGCGGGCTGGTGGGCGGGGCCGGCCGGTGCTCCGCAGCTGTGTGTGACAGACGGAGCCGGCCGGCCGCCTGGGCCCCCAGAGACCCAGCCATGGTACGCGCGGGCGCCGTGGGGACGCATCTCCCCACGTCCAGCCTGGACATCTTTGGGGACTTGAGGAAGATGAACAAACGACAGGTAACAGAGGTTCGGGTCGGGGGCGCGCCCGGTGCACCGGGACCCGCTGAGGCTGCAGTAGTTGAGGCTTCCCCGGTGAGCCTTGCACGAGCAAGGACAGCTCCGTGTGACCGGAGCTCCCCGTCTCCCAGAGGCCCTGGGTTCAGATGTTCCCAGACCCACGTGTGGGCAAGTGTTTGCGTTCCTGCACCGACTAGAGCAAATTGGTGAGGGGGTGCAGGAAGGGGAGCGCAGTGTTTGTCACATGCGCTTGCGGAAGTGAAGAGAGATGACTGGTGCGAGAGTGACAGCTGTCTGCGCGTTTTGAGGGCCACTCGGTGAAGAGGGAACCGCTTTCCCAGTGGCGCTCCAGAGGCCTGGCTGCGCGCTGTTGCAAGTGGTAAGACGCAGGCAGAGAGGGACAGGGAAGAACTTTCTTACCGTGGGAACTGTTCAAGGGTACCTCTCACAGGGCTTTCTTCCGAGTTGGGGGGTGTTGGTTTTCCGGGGGCATGTGTCACGACCCAGCGATGCTCCTGTATCCCAGGTGGTGCTCAGTCATCGTAGACCGAACCAACATTCTTAAAAGGATTTCAGAAGTTTCTTCTAACTTTCTGATTCCATCCTTCTTACAGCACCGTCTGTATAGAAGGCCAGTTCTGTTGGGGTGTCCTTGGACCTCTGGGCTTCATTTTTCCCTGCTCTGTAAGAAGCCTGCTGAGACAAAGTTTCCTTTTGCGTAACACCTACCCCCCCCCCCACCATCGTTTCCTCTATCAGCCCGGAAAAGTATGATTGGGTAAGCTTCTAGGTACTGTTGTGCCCCAGTCTCTTGATAGATAGCCACTATGATTACCGATGATGACACACTGTGGCGAGAAAAGTAAGGTCTATCTTGAAGAAGGTTTGAATATCTGAACATGGTGTTTTCATTCTTTGGATGGCACCCAGAGATATTTGTTCCACTGTAGAGATGGGAGCTATGAGAATGAGAGAGCATATATCTCCCTTCCCCTCTCTTAGCCCTCCTCCCTCTTTCCCCATCTTCCTTTCCTCCTCTTTCCCCCTTCTCTCTTTCTAAACCCCCTCATCTTTTTTTTTTTCCTGTAGAACTTCAGAGACGTGCAACCATATGGGACAGTTTGGTGACTTGAATTTCCTGAAGTGATTAAGATCTGGTTGTGTCTAACTGTGCTGATGAACTTCTGTGGTCTGTGTGGCTATGAAGAGTTGTAGCAGGGAATTATCACTATCTTGGAACAGCAATAGCTGATGCCTCAAGGACATACACTGTTCATAGGAAGAGCAGCTTCATTTTAAATTTAGACTAGTGGATGGAGTTTTTAAATGCTTGGTTCTGATTACTAATGGATAGCATTGCAAACTATCAGAGAAGTGTATCAGTCCCTCAGCCAGTTTGCCCATTGAGTAGCTTGTTCTGTTGCTTGTCTTGCTGGCCTACTAATTAAAATTCAGAAGCTCAATTTCTGTGCTGCTTTTTAATAGTTGAAGAAAACAACTTTTGCCTTTTACTACGTATACTTTTCCCTTCATAGCGGGGTCCTGTGACACCTTGTCAGGCCTTGAGGCAGGACTCCCTTTCTCTACTGCCCACACTTACAAAATAAGAGTCATATGCAAGACAAGGGCTCTTTGTTTCTGCAGTGAGGAAGAGAGGAAGGAGTACAGTGACTGGTGATTTTGCTGCTCGGTGGTCAGAGTATCTGTCCCGAAATATTTGCTTAAAACTTGTAGGAAGTTGCTGATTCCAGTGACTGGGTGTAGGGTTACTTTAAAACACTGTTGGGGTCATTTTTTTGGTGAGCCAAAATGAAGAACAAGGCAAGGCACCAATGCAAATGTGATGGGGTATATTTGGAAGGAGTTCAGCTTGTCTGTGGTTCGGTCAAAATAATGTTTCTAGATTCCTGGTTGCCAAACCTGCACTCAGATTGTTGATGCCTTAAAGGTAGGGTTCCAGGAGTATGACCTGTGGTTTTGCAGTGAGTTCTGTTGTTAGGTTTCTGTGTGTTTGGCTATGTAGTTGGCGTTTATCAAAGGAAGTGTTTTTAAGGAATTGATTTTATTACCTCACAATGATTTGTTTTCAAGAACAGAGAGTCACACTGGGAAATGTGTTCTCAACTCAGAGTCTTTGTTAAGCAAGTGGTAAGAGCTTGTAACTTGCTTTTTCACAAGGTAGAGACTAGCCGTCTGAAAACCTATAAAAAATGGCAGTCCCTATTTGAAATGATAGTTTGGGACTTTCCGAACCAGATCTGTAGTTCATAATGAAACAGCCGTTGTTTTCACACACTGTCCTCTAAGTCAGGCAGAGCAGGTGGGGAAGGTTTGCAGCGGAAGGCATCTGCTGTAGAGGCCATGGTTTAAGGGGGTTCACTTAGCATGCCTCTTTTTTTCTCTCTCTCTTCTAGGAATACTGTGCTAGTTTCATAATGTGCAAATGGATACACTAGCCAAGTGGTTAAAACTGGTGCATGGTTTTAGTATTGAATTATATTTCTTTTTCTACTTTCATGTTGATTGCACCATAGTCCAAGAATGGAGTCGTGTGAGAATTCTGAATGTTTGTCAGAAAACTCCAATAAGACAAGAGCCTTGTGACCTCAGTTTTTTCAAAACATGGACTTGTTCATTGTGTTTTTGTGTTTCTCTGGGGTGTAGCAGATAGGAGTAGGTTTACTTCAGTTGTTGCTTTTATATGCTTCTCTGTTTTTGCCACATGTGGCTTGTGCTTGTGATTGAACACCTTACTCATGTGATTCTTTTTTTTTTTTTAAAGATTTATTTATTATGTATACAGTGTTCTGTCTGCAGGTATATCTGCAGGCCAGAAGAGGGCACCAGATTTCATTATGGATGGTTGTGAGCCACCATGTGGTTGCTGGGAATTGAACTCATGACCTCTGGAAGAGCAGCCAGTGCTCTTAACCGCTGAGCCATCTCTCCAGCCCATGTGATTCTTCTTAGCCCTCAGAGTCTAGATTGCCCAATTCTCTAAATAAAGTTGGCTGTTGCATGAGACTTTAGTCCACCTCATTTTTAGACCCCACTCCTCCAGGTTTATGCCACCAGCTAGAGTGGTAAAAAGCATCAAAATACCAGAGTTACATTAAATTTCTTTTTATGTCTTACTTTCAGTTGAATCATCTTATGATTGCTTCAGATCACCTCTCTTTACCAGGTGATAATATTAGCAAGTGACATTTTCAAGCTCTGCTTTTCCTTTCTTACACCATCACAGTTCATGTTCATGTCTTATTACTTCTCAAAATGATTATTTTAATGGCCATATATTAGATTTTGGAATCAGTCCATGCTTACCATAGGAATTTTGAAGAAGTGTTTTAGGGTTTCTGTTACTGTGATACAACACCATGATCAAAAGCAACTTGAGGAGGAAACGGTTTTTCTCATATTACAACTTAGAGTGCTTCATCCAGGAAGTCAGGGCAGACTTGGAGTCAGGGACTGAAGCAGATGCTATGGAGGGATGTTGCTTACTGGCTTGCTCCCTACGGCTTCCTCAGCCTGCTTTCTTATACTACCTAGGACCACCAGGCCAGGGGCTGTGCTGCCCACAGTGAGCTGGGTCCCTCTCTCACATCAATCATCAACGAGGAAAATTCACCACAGGCTTCTCCACAGGCCAATCCAGTGGGAACATTTTCTCAATCGATGCTCCCCTCTTTCTAATGACTCTAGCCTGTGTCAAGTTGACATAAAAGTAGCCAGCACAAGAAGAAAATCAATGCTTCTGGCTGAAAAGATGGCCCGGTCTGGAAAGTGCTTGCTTTACTGAGTTCGACCCCCCGCTCCCCAGAAATCCATGAAAAAGAGCCAGTGATGTGTGCTTTAATCCTAGGGGTGGGAAAGTAGAGATAGGCGGATCCATGAGGCTCCCTGGCCAGCCAGCCTACCCCAGGTAAGCGACCCTGTCTCAAAAAAATCAAGCTGGGTGGCGTCTTCGTTAGGGTTTCTATTGCTGTGAAGAGACACCATGACCGCCACAGCTCTTATAAAGGACACTGGGCCTGGCTTGAGCATTTGAAACCTCCAAACCCACCCCCAGGGACACACTTCCTCCAACAAGGCAATACCTACTCTAAAAAGGCCCCACCTCCTAATAGTGCCACTCCCTGTGACCATATGGAGCCATTTTTGTTCAAGCCACCACAGATGGCATCTTGAGGTTGATCTCTGGCTTCCACACACAGGAGCATTTTCACACACACACACACACACACACACACACAGTCAGTGACTTGTATCTATTATCCTAAGATCACCTATGGTTGTTCCTTGGACCTCCTCCTGTGCTTATAGTTTGCCTGAGGTCTTTCTGCAGTTGACATCTTTTTACTCAGCATAACTAAAGTTTGATACTGAAGTTGTTTACTCATTATTTGAAATAGTGGGGTAATCTGTCATTTTCTACCTTTTCCTCATTATTAGAAATAAGACTGATATAGATATCTTTGGACCCAATTTCCTGTCTTTGTTTTAGATGGAATTCCTAGAAGCAGGAACCCGGGGACCAATGGTGATCTCTTCGTATTAATGCCAGTTGAGAGAGCTTACATCAACTTGCATTCTCACACAGTGTAGCCTTTGGTACTAGTCCTGAGTCTTAGCATTAAAAAACAAACAAACAAACCTGAAACTTTAAATTTGCCGGGAAGGTGGGAGGATTGTGGATATGAACCTTTCAAATGTTTACTTGCTGCTATATTTGCTCATTGGGAAATTATAGCTTTAAGTTTTTACCTCTTGTCGGCATTCTAGTTTCCCCATAGCTGATTTGTTTGCATTTGGTGTGTGTTAAAGGTGTTGGTCATTATTTAGCTAATTGAATGCTGACTGTTGCCAGACCTGTGTTGAATATTGAGAATACAGTTCTGAACAAGGTGTAGAATGATCCCTGCCATTGTGAAATTCACAGTCTGGTGTGAGAGACGGGTGAGTATATGTATAATTAGTGGTGATAGACACTGCGAGGAGACACAGGCTGCAGTGAGGACACGAAGCAGGAAGGGGGGGGCTGGCCTACAGCAGAGACTGACATGCTCCAGTGCTTTGTCAACTTTTATAAAGTTCGATTGGCACATAACCATGTAAATCCTCTTCGATATTGTCTGTGGCTACTTTCCAAATCCAAGGGCAGAGCTAAGTGGCTTTGATGGTTATTATGTGGCTTATAAGCCTAAACTATTTACCCTCTGGCCCTTTAAATAGAAAATTTGCTGACTCTTGGTCTTGTACATTGGGGAATGCTTCCCTTGGGCACTGACGCTACAAATGGGACTTAAGAACAGGAGAGTTTTGAATATGCCAAGACTCTAGGGAAGGAGCTTTCTGGGCAGAGGAAACCACTGGACGAAAGGCTTGAAGAAAGGCATGTGTACTGTTTGAAACACTGATAGATACTACAAGTGTGACTGGGCCTTGTGAGTTTCACCAGCTAAAGCTGGTGAGTGAGGGTATATGTCAGGCAGGACATCTGAAGCCATATTAAGAGAGTGGGGTGCAACTGAAGGGCTTATGTCAAAGCATAGAGGTGACCAGACGACCCTAAAAGCAAGCATGAATGTGGAGTGTATTAAGAGATTTGTGGGAGGCTCTTACAGTGACCCGATGGGGCTCCGTTGGTGACTTGGATGAGAATTATGGCAGTGGAACTACTTTGCTTATCAGAGAAGGTAACGTCAGCTCTGACATGAAGTATTTGAGTTCTTTAAAGATTCACCACAATTCCAAGTGGTAGGGAATCTTAGCGTTGGGAAGAGTTATCCTGATGGTGCTAATGGCAGCATTTGAAGGTTCAGGTGGAGGAGGAGGAGCTGTCAGGAGGGTAAAGTGTTCAGAGAGTGGATGGAGTTTCCACCTCAGGCAGCAGCTCCTTTGAAACCTTTGGCTATGGAAGAGAAGGGATGTCAGAGGTGGAAGAAGGCATAATATGGAGGAAGAGTTCACAGTGGAGTGACATAAACTGATTGGATAGGAAGGATGTAGCATGGTGGACCAGCCCCTACCCACTCACTCCCCCACCCACCCTCCAGAATCTCTCAGCTGATGTCCAGGGAACATGGACCATGGTGGTGTTTCTTGCTGTGGATTCAGTTGGACTGTTTTCCTATGGGATTCCAATGTGTAGTTGTTGTTGAGAACCAGCAGTAGAGCACAGTGGCCCCTGAGGTGTGGTCACAAGCTAGCAGCCTCAGTGTTCCCCCCACCCCCTGGAGCTTGTTTGAAATGCATTTCTGAGGCCTGCCAGATGATTTCAGTATGTGTCTGAGAGCTGCTGCTGTGAAGGACATTACACACACTCAATAGTAAGGACCCTGCCAAGCCATGCAGAGCTTCCCTGCTAGGTCTTCCTGAGTGTCCTTGGTTGTGTTTTGTAGGCCATGTGCATTGTAAACCTGTATTGGATGTATATTAAACTGTGCTTTATAAAATCGACACTTATTAGCTGTGTAGCTTTATGGGGTACAGTGTGAAGTTTCAGTCATGTTTATCTTGTATAATGATCAAACCAGAGTGATTAGCATGTCTTCCACCTCAAATATTTGCTTGTGGTATAGCTTTAAAAATCTTGTCATTATCTCAACATATACAGTACGTCCTACTGGGCTAGGACACCAGAACTAAAACCAGCCCATTTCTCCACATTCTGTTTCAGTTATAGTTAAATTTGAATATTTGAGGAAATGATGTTTAGAGCCACGTGATTTGGCTTCTGATCCGCACTTACTTCAAAAGGAAGTGTGGAAGGCTGATAGATCCATAAGATGGGTTCTAGCTTCACTAACTTCTCTTAGCTAACACAGTAAAAGATGTTTAGTCCCCAACTATTTTAAGATAGGGAGTCCAGGCAAGGATGCAAGAATGCTCATGTTCTAGAAGTTGTAAGACAGAGGAAAAAAAAAAAAAAAACGTTAACAGAAGTAGCCCGAGAAAGTAAAAATGCTGAGAGACTCTAGGGAAGCTCAGAGAAGATGCTGTCCCATGACCTGGACTCGTGGGACCTTTGAGACTCGATTGGTTTAGCAGATGTCTTTAGAAACGAAGGAGAGAAAAGAGGGCAGGCTGAAGTAGATGCCCTTCTGTCCCTGAAAGTTGAGACCTATGAGATACCTGGTCCTGCCCAGTCCACTGAAGGGGCTTCCTCTCCCAGATGGAGGACTGGAATCGTATCTCCTGCAAAGATAAACAGGAAGTATATGGAGTAAATGCTTCCAGGCCTGTGCAGGGTGTAGACACCGCTGTGCTCACACCATGTGCTCAGGATTGAAAGCTAAGGTAGAAGTCCTGAAAGAATGGCCCTTGCCTGACAGTGTGTCCAGATATCTAGAGAATATGGTGCCAGAGGGGGGTATCAGTGAATTAGAGATATGGCCTTGAAGTAGTTTCCACTTCAGGGCAGATGGTCCAGCAGACAGGAGGAAGGTTGCTGGAGCTGAGGAGTCTAGGCTTGAGTCAGCTGGGTCCATGTGGTTCGGCAAAATCATTCTGAGACTTACAGGGCTTGGGGAGGAAGACTGAGGCAAATAGGTACCAAAGTCAGGGGCCTTCTTGACGGCAGGACGGGCAGGGCCCAAGCAACTCATCTCTTGAGTGGTGTTAAGAAGGGTGACTTTAGTTTGTGTGGCCTCCTGAAGGATGGAGGACATTCAGCTGACAGATCAGCCTCTGTTGGAAGAGAGCTGGATGTGTACAGGTATTGGTTTACCTTTTAGTCCCCAGGGGTTGGCAAGTATGGCAGGGAGCTGTGGCAAGGAAGAGTCCCTACCTCAGCACACGTGCACATGTGCAGCATTGAAGGAGCCAGGCTGAGAGCCCTGTGGTTGGAGGAAATTCCTGAGGTGGGACTGGGAAGCTCAGAACCTTACTCATTGCTAGTAACAGCCATGGCCTGTTGAGTCTTCTACCTGGGTTCTTAACCAGATATTTACCATTCACCTTCTGAAATATTCATGCATCATTTAAATATCCAGGCATTTTAAACTGTTGTTTCTAAATGTTAAGCAGGTAAGTTTTGTCTTGTTTTCAGATGCAGAGGCTGACTGGTTGAGCCGTATAGTACTGTCTAGCTTGAGACTGTCTTTAGCTGTGGACTAATGTGCAGTTCAGATGAAGTCACTTAGAAACACCAGGCTCTCAGGGTGATAACATGGGGCTGCACAACTAGCTGATGCTAAGCTGCGTCTGCTCTAAGGTGGAATGGAAGCCACTGGTGGTTGAATTCTGGTAGGGGAAATGTTTAGTGTTTGAGGTGCCCAGAAACCCCAGAGCTTCAGTCCATTTGAAGCCAAGTGATATTTGGGAGCCAGCAAGCAGGTGTTAGGATGCTCTGTCCAGCGTGTCTGAGGTCATTAAGCCTCACTATCAGTGGCAATAGAGCCCCCTTGTTGTTCTGGGGATTGAGGGTGAGGAGGGTGCAGCAGTCCCTTGGGCAGAATCCACGGCTGATCAAGCCCACAGATAGCTGTTTCCCCCTCTTCTTTCTGACTGTGAGGTGATATTTGGGAGGCATATCCTGTGGATAAAAGTTGAGATGCTACCTGCCCTAAAATCACATCTTGTTAAATTTTATAAGCACCCCCAATGCTGTCGTGTGAATATGTAATATTCAGCAGTCAGTTTTCACTTTGGGTTTGACTTTTTTCGTTCCAGCTCTACTACCAAGTTTTAAACTTTGCTATGATCGTGTCTTCTGCGCTCATGATATGGAAGGGCTTAATAGTTCTCACAGGCAGCGAGAGCCCCATCGTGGTGGTACTGAGGTAGGTCCTGACCCTGGTCCTTCTCCTTCCACACCGGTCCCCTGGGATCAAGGAGACAGGGTGCCTTTGTGACAGGCATGAGTTTAAGATTTTAATTGAATAAACTACTTGAGCTTTTTTTATTGATGGCTGTTGAGAATGGTTTTTTTTCTTGGTATTTAATGAAAAATGTTGTCTTTTTAAAGGATTTTTTTTTTTTTTTGGTTTTTCGAGACAGGGTTTCTCTGAATATCTCTGGCTGTCCTGGAGTCGCTTTGTAGACCAGGCTGGCCTCGAACTCACAAAGATCCGCCTGCCTCTGCCTCCCAAGTGCTGGGATTAAAGGCGTGCGCCACCACCGCCCGGCTTTTAAAGGATGTTTTAGAGCTACAGTTCTTAACCTTCCTAATGCTGCAACCCTTTAATACAGCTCCTCATGTTGTGTTGACCACAACTATAAAATTAATTTTGTTGCTACTTCATAACTGTAATTTTGCAGCTGTTATGAATTGTAATGTAAATTTCTGCGTTTTTCTGGTGGTCTTAGGTGACCCCTGTGAAAAGGTCATTTGACCCCCAAAACAGTCGTGACCCACAGGTTGAGAACTTCTGTTTTAGAGCTCGTTGATGCCAGTATTTGTCATTTGAGTATATTGGTACAACAGTTCAGCAAAGTGGGATAATGCATTATTTGTACACAAATTGACCTTTACACTTAATTAGCTTAAAATGTTAAGCCATACCCAGTAGGAGGGGTGTGTGTCTCTCCAGTGGCTTCTCTCCTGCTGTGCTTATGAGAATTACCTGCTTTAGAAGCATGAATATTGTCAACTTCATGCAGCCATAAGTTACTCAGGGAGGACTCTTTAGTCCATTGGAAACTAAACGGCCCCATTTGGCAGCCAGCAGGTGCATCAGGTGCTTTGTCTGGTGTCATTATGTCTCAACTGTTGGTAGCAATAGAGCCTCTTTGTTGAATGGGGGCAGAAGGGGAGTCATTGTGGTCTTTGGTCAACATCATAGCTGACCAATCCAGGAGCCAAGGCCACAGGGCAGGGCTTTTGCTCCCAAACCAATGCCTTTCCTCGTACTGGGCTCTGCTGCCAGACCATAAGGCTTCTCTGTGTCTGTACTTCCCCAGGCCACCTTTGTGTGACTAACCAAAGAGTGGACTTGCAGTTTTCATAAGTGTAGCTCACAGAGGAACAGAGGAATCCTTGAATCACCAGTGTTCACACAGTGTTTCAGGAGGGCCCTGGGTTCTGTGGTGCATTAGTGGTGAGGAGGGGACCAAGCTCCTGGGTCCTGCTTCAATTGCAGTAGCTACACTTTGCACTTATGTGGGTATACTTTTGCCCAGAGGCTGTTTTGAAGGAATGACTTTTTAAAAGAAGGCTTAGGATGCCATTCTATGGTAAAGCAAGTGCATAGCACTTTATCCTAGGACAGGATTGGAAGGAAGGAGAAAAAAAAAACCCACAAGATTTTTTGGAAGAAGGGGCTAGGGATGTATCTCAGTGGCAGAGCATATTTGTAGCATGTATAAGGGACTGGGTTCCATCTTCAGAAGCAAGAGGGAGAGGAGGAATCTAGATGTGTCCTCTCATGCAGAATCCAAGGCCCACTGAAGTCATCACAAGCATTTCAAGATTACCTTTGGTAGAGCCTGGATCTAAAGATCACCAGGCTCCCTTCAGGTCACACACATGCACACAAGCATTTCTGTGGAATTGCACTACACAGGGACTTTTTTTTTTAAAGCATCCTTTATAGCTTTAAAACATTCTGGTTTGAAGTCATGAGGTGGTAAAGTCCCTTTGTTGCTCGGGGGGGGGGGGGTGGTCCTCAGCCATGGAAGAGGAGACCTGCAAGTTGATACTACTAAACTTTGAGAACTGCTGGACTTCAGTGCCCCCTCTCACCCTGGGGCTTTGGGAGGAGGTATCTTTTGTAAGTGTAATCTGTTGTTATAACCCAGAGAGTTTTCTGATGCTGCATTTCTATGGGTGGCCTTGGGAAATTTGTTGACAGAATGAAGGTGAAGGAATTGATGGAGAAAGTAGGCATTTTAGCTATTCTGTTAAAAAACAAAACAAAAAACCCCCAAAAGGCGGAAGAGCTCACCTTCAGAGGAGGACACAGTAGGAGTCTATGTTGGGGTCCAATTGGTTTTACCCAGCTGTTTCTTCTCTTTCTCTTCCTTAGTCAGTTCTGTTGTGAGCAATCTCCCTCCCCCAGTCTTATTCAGATTTTCTGGTTAGCGTGCCAGGTCTGATCCAATACTCAGAGCCCTTGCAGGTGCTCAGTGGCAGGCCGGTTTAGCCCGGCCTTCTGTCTGCTGGGAAGTTTGTGGGGTGTCAGTACTGAGTGTTTGGAAGGAGGCCCAGCTTCATGAAGCATACTCTCCTTTGAAGGCCTGAAGGCCTCCGTTAGCCTGCATCTTCCTCCTTTGGATGAAGAGCTGTTACTACTCATCTTGGCCTCCCAGTGCCTCTGAAGTCTTAATTGTACTCTCATTCTTTTCCTAGGCGTTACCTCTTAACTTTCAGTTCCCAGTAGATTGCAGTTTACTTTGAATACGTCAGAGATTTGGCATAGAGTTGAATTATTACCGTGAAGATTATGTACCGTCTTCACACTAGTAATACCTGTTAGCATTGGGCTCTTGTACAGAGCGTGGTCAAAAGGTTGATGCTGCAAGAGGCAACACTGGGGTTCAGGTTTAGCCTGAGCCCACAGCTGGCTTTAGGACAGGGCTTGCTTTTGTAATTCTGTTCATTTGTCTGTCTCATGTACCTTGAAAACAGCCTGCAGTGCTGAGGGTGCTGAGGGTGCTGAGGGTGCTGGGGCTGTGCTGTGTCTGTGCTGTGAACGGAAGAGATTGCCCTAGATGTTAACAGAACTAACAGCATGCAGCTCCGAATGAAATGTGTTTGTGGAGGTGAGACTTTTTTAAAGGCCGTAAGTAGGTAGCTTTTACTTCAGAGTTGACACTATTCTTGGTTCAGCTCCAACGCAGTATTTTAGCAGACAATGGAGTAGGCTAAGAGAAGGACCCAACTAGTGCCCTTTCCATGCATAAGCCTCACTAAGTAAAAACCATTTCCTCATTGAGCTGTGGGAAGCCCCAGGCTTGGCCTGCAGCCTTTGAGACCTCGGTTCATGGGGGCTGGAGCTTACTTTTATCACCCTGTGGGTCCTGAGTGCCACTGACCGTGACTTTGTGTTTCTTTCCAGCGGCAGTATGGAGCCGGCCTTTCACAGGGGAGATCTGCTGTTCCTCACAAATTTCCGGGAGGACCCCATCAGAGCTGGTGAAATAGTTGTTTTTAAAGTTGAAGGAAGAGACATTCCGATAGTTCACAGAGTAATCAAGGTTCATGAAAAGTAAAGAGGCTTTCTTTGCTTTCATTTTGGTATTGTAAATTTCAGTAGATGGTTTTCAAGATCAGCAAGAAAATCGAGAGAGCCAGATTTGTTCTCCTTCTGCCGTTTATTAATTGGGCAACTTTTGCACCAGGGACCTGACTCATTCTGTAAACTGAGAGTGATAGTCTTTTACCCATGATAACTACCAGGGTAATTATGAGAGCTAAGCGAGATCACGTTTACTAAAACATGTAAACAAACAAAACAAATGCAGCACACCCAGACTGCTGCACAAATGCACGGAGGTGTGTGCTATATTAGTTATTTGAAGGGGTCTGAAGACAGTCACACTTTAGCCAGACGGATTGCTTTCATACCAGAATTTTCTTCTGATATATAATAAAGCTAACTGTTTCTCTGTTACTTTGGCCAAAATAATGTTTTTAGCCGTCATTTCAGGGCTCGGTGGGTGAAACCTCCTTTCCCAGGGCTCCTCATGATTTGGTCATAGCGTGTCCTGTATTAGTCTTTCCCCGTGGCCAGCCATGCCTTCCCCTTAGGTAGCAGGGGTGACTTAAGAACTTAATAACATCTGGTTTTTGGAACAAAAGCATTTAATTCTAGCTCAAATACAGGAAGTTTTCATGTGAGAGCGAGATTTACATTTTATGTATTTGGTGTGTACCCTTACATTTGTGCAGCTTTTATCTTAGCATTTGTTGTACATGGTTTATAGATTACATTTAGATATGCATATCTGTGTTTTAAAAGATGGTAGATTTTTCACCATGAGTGTGTGTGTGTGGGGGGGGGGAGAATGAGAAGGATAGTGAGAGACTGAGAGTCTGAGAGTGGCTTCTGGTATTGGATAAATACTCATACCATTCACTGCTTCCAGGTCTACTTAAGATATTCAGTCTATTACACTGATTTATAGACTAATCCAGACTCAGTACAAGCTGCTCACATACAGGCATCGTTTGAATGGTTAGGTGCCGCCTCCTGAGGAAGAAGCAGGGATGGCGTGACAGGACTTTCACCTTATTTGCAAGTCTTTTCTAAAGGTGAAAATGTGTTCAGAGTTGAGGCAGTGGTGGCTTTTTGCTGTAACTCCTGAGAGGATGTTTGTCCTCTTTGGTCTACACAACCATGGCTACACATCCACCTGATCCTTTAGACGCGGTTTCAGATGCTTGCAGGCTTTGAGCCTCTTGCCTCGTTCAAATGGTGCCTGCTTTCATTCGTCTTTCTGAAAGACACCTTCTTTATAACTACACAACACTACAGGTTTGTGTTTTCAGTACCAGGTTTACAGTGAGCACCCATTAGGACACTTAATGAACTCCACCCGTCTGCTGACTGTATTTGTCTGATGCCATTCGTGACTGTTTCTGTGCAAACGGGATTTTTACATCACTGTGCTTAGTGGGGAAGGAAGTAAATAAAGCATTAACAATTCTGCATTTGGTAAGCTTGAGGCCAGTTAAAGAGCATAGCCACATTTAAATTATCCACAAGTCAGTGTGGTTTGGGCAAGTTCATATGTAGACTGAGAAACAGTAAGATCCATCCTAATAGACTTCTCCATGAGGACTAAGTAGGGTGAGAACAATTCAAGTGCAGGTCGTTAATTCAGTCTCATCTGATTTCTGACCGAGTCAGACTTGAGGGGAACCACTGAGGTAAGTATGCAAAAGTTCATTGTCTGTTCCATTTTGGTGTGCTGTGAACATGGACAGGATTCCCATGATCTTTCCCATTGATGAATGATACTAATACTCTTATTTTGGATTAAAAAAATAAGGTAAGTACCAGCCCTGCTTTCAATGCCAGGATGCCTGAGTGAGAAACGATGTTGTGTCCAGTGGCCAGTCACTGCCTTCCTGTTACCCTGCTGTTTGCTTGTGATTCGGTTGTCAGGGTTACTTGAATGTTTTGGAATTTAAGTCCATGAAATTGCCATTAGATCTGTACTTCAGCTGGGTGGTTATCTGTAAGCAATCAACTTAGACCAAAGAGAGGTCAAGTCTTCCTCAACTGCTTTCTAAATGCTCTTGTCTGGCTGTAATGTCTGGGTTAAACTAATAAGTTTTTAATGATGCCATGCAGAAAATGATTTCTGAGAGGACGTCATTTTGCTTTCCAGAGATAATGGAGACATCAAGTTTCTGACTAAAGGAGATAATAATGAAGTTGATGATAGAGGCTTGTATAAAGAAGGGCAGAACTGGCTGGAGAAGAAGGACGTGGTAGGAAGAGCACGAGGGTAAGGGTGAACTTGTTACATGGAAGTTTCAGAAACCAGGAAGACACTTGCAAATGAAGACACCAAGCTTGTAAGGCAATAGTTATTCGTCACAGACATGACCCATCAGCAATGTCGCAAGCAGGTTTAGGTTGTGCTTTGAAGACTAATAAAACCTAAGCCTGGGCTATACAGTGAGACCCCACCCTTAACAAAACACATTCAAGGGCTGGAGAGATGGCTCAGCGGTTTAGAGTGCTAGCTGCTTTTCCAGAGGATCCAGGTTCGATTCCCAGCACTTACATGGTAACTTCAGTTCTGGGGGATTTTATGCCCTTTTCTGGCCTCCTTTGGCACTGTACATATTTGCACAGACATACAAACAGGCAAAATGCTCATACATATAAAATAAACAGTATTTTTTAAATGAAGAAAATTTAAAGATATCCAGACCCAAAAGCTATAACTGAATTGGGGTATATTACCTATATCCTGGGTTTAATTCTATTCCAAAACACACCTTCACCTAAAGATTATTTTAATTGCTAATGACTAGAAATCCTCCAAGAATAGCCTCTGCTTAACATTTCGGTGAATGTTCTGGCTGCTCTACTAATAGATATGTGCACATATGATGCCTAGTTTTAACTAGAAGGATTGAGTCTTTATACCCAACAGTAAGTGGAAGTAGCTTTTTGTGTCAAATCCATATCTTTACCCTTTTAAGAGGCTAAATGGTGTTCTGTCGGCACCTGTAATTCATATGCAGGCCTCTTGGATGACATTTTATAGTAGACATTTGGACTGTTTTCTATTTGTTTCTCACAATTTTGCTGGGAATGGTGGCGCACGCCTTTAATCCCAGCACTCAGGAGGCAGAGGCAGGCAGATCTCTGTGAGTTCAAGGCCAGCTGGTCTGCAGAGCGAGTCCAGGACAGCTAGGGTTACACAGAGAAACCCTGTCTGAAAAAAAGAGAAAGTTTTGTGGTAAATTTTTTAATGCATGGTTATTTCGAGAATTAAATATGATTGACACTGTGCAGAATGTATCCTCTTTTTAAAAAAAAATTAGTAAAAGAGATTCTGCCCCCTCTCAGTGACCCGTTTATAAATGTTAATAATAAAGTTTAAGACTCCTCTTAGAAATGTCTACTTGCTATCTCGGTCTCAGTAGTTACTCACAGCAGGACAGACAGCTCCTGCGTATACCCACCCGTTGGCTTTATTACTCAGTGGTGACGACACAAGAAACCTTGTGAAGCCTTCACCCACTTTCCTCTGTTGCACTGCCGCTCAAGTGTCTGCAGGAAGGCAAGGGGGACTTCCTACAAGCCAGGCCTGTGTTTCTGATGTTGATGGAGGTCATGGGCAGGAGAAAGGCAGGTGCCGCTGGTTGTTGACAGGAAGGTGCTGTAGAGTGGCGCCTGCTTCTCAATAGCACTAATAGTGGGGCTTGGGCACACTGCTTATATGCTGATGCTGATCTCGTAGCCGGTCACTGTCTCTGAACCGTCCTCTCTGGTACCAACGTCATATTTGAGTCTGAGTTACAGGATCCACATCTGTGTTCATTCCTCAGCAAACTCGTTTGTTACATTTGAAAAGCACTGAAATGAAAATCATGATAATTGTTTAAATTCCGGATTATTTTCTGTGTTCTTTTCAGGTCATATAAATCTTTTATTTTTGAAGCTTTTTCTAGGAGCCATTTTTTTATATAGGCCACCTGAAAATATTTTCTTCCTAAAAACAAAACCAACTAGATTTGTGAAAGTTGCTTATTATACTTGAGCAAATGTTCAACTAATTATTTTAATGGTACCAAGTACAGCCAGAGAGCTTTGCTCCTCAAACTATGCACCCACTTAAACCTGCCCAGCCTTTAGTGCTCATATTCTTTGCTGCGTAAGTCTTGAGAAAGGAAGTACTGGCCTTAATCAGTGGTGTGCCCTGGGAAGCCTGGTGTCCTGAGGCTGATGTATAGAACAAAATGGTGTGTCATCATATAATCAACAAATTTTATATTTCTTGCTTTTCATTCCCACAATTTAGGTTCTTACCATATGTTGGTATGGTCACCATTATAATGAATGACTATCCAAAATTCAAGGTAGGAATTTATGTGTGTGTGTGTTTATATAAGTTTTAAATATTGGAGCTTTTACCTAGGTGGTTGTAAGCAGGAAGTCATCATAAAATGTTTTGACATTGATTTTTCTGGGGAGCATTTGTAGTTACCCACAAATTAACATAGTAACCTAAATTATTAACATTTAAATTAGTTATTTAAAACAGCTACTTTTGCCTTTATATTAACTGTGTTTTGAGATGGTGCTTATAGGATTGTTGATTATTATGGACATTTTTTAACATAATCTGAAGTAGCATCAAAACTGGTCATATTTATTAACCAACCTCAGTAGAAATAAAATATATTTCTATTTTAAAAAATCACTTGAAAGACAGTAGGAAAGCTATAAAGGAATAAGCACTGCTTTAGCTGGGACTGTCAGGTATTTGACCCCGAGGCATCAGTATATTTTTGGGTCTTTATTCAATGTGCATTGAACAGCTAATTTAGAGAACAAGGCGTGTGGGAGACAGGTCATCTTTTGAGTGTGCTCTCACTGCAGTGTTGAGCAGGCTTCATCTGAATGCATTTGTAAGCCCGAGTTTATTTGTGGACCTCACAATGATTTTCCATTGTGCTTTCTTTACAGTATGCTCTTCTGGCTGTGATGGGTGCATATGTATTACTAAAACGTGAATCCTAACATGAGAAGTGGTTCCTGGGACCAGATTGAAATAAATGAATTCTGTTGAAAAAGAGAAAAAACTAATATATTTGAAATGTTCCACTTTCTGAATAAAGGGAAGCCAGGTGGAGATGTTTTTGTCTTGTCTAAATAAATGATTCACGGTAAAGATGGCTTCCTTTTGTGGCCTCTGATTGGAGTCTACTCTGTCTCTGAGCTGCAGGAGGCAGTGGCTTCCTCAGAGCATGGGGTCAGAGCACTTGTAGACACTGAGCCATGTGCTTGGGCCTGGCCTGTAGGAGGGAGCATGGCAGAGTCCACGTGAATCAGTCACCAAAACTAGCTTAGAATAAAGTGCCTACTTACAGAGTGATGTCTCTGAGGGAGACAAAGTCTTCAAAGAGTTGGACTTTTTATTCATTCAAGTGTAGTCTGATAAACAAATGAAGTCTAAAGCATTTTAGGAGGAGATGCAATCTGTTTTTGTGATATATTTTGGGGTGGTTTGTGCAGTTAAAGTATTCAGTAAATTATAAAAACAGTGTGGAGGCTGGGGAGATGGCTCAGTGATTAGGAGAGCTTACTGCCTTAGGAGAGGACCCAGATTTGGTTCCCAGCACCCATGTCAGGCAGCTCGTGGCCACTGGCTTTCTCAGGCACCTGCACACACATGGTGTGCATACATTCTCGTGGAAGATATGCATACACATAAATAGAATAAATAGATATAAAACTGCATACACTTTTGAAAAAATGTGAGAATACAGAAGTAAAAAGAAGTCATTCTTTTCCTTACTTCTTTCCATTTCTGAGGGATCTCTCTGGTGGAGTTAGCTATTTCGACTCTAAATAGCCCTGCATTGAAAACAGTCCCTCACTGAAATATTGAGCAAGTACCGAGACTCCTGGCACCATCTTAGGTGCTGGAGACACACAGTCCCAGTCTTGATGGAGGTTCCAGTGTAGAAAGTGGAAGAGAGAAGAAATCTGGGGTTTCAGGTGGGGATAATCATTATGACCAAAGACTAAGCAGGAGAAGCAAATAGAAGGCGTCAGAAGTTACTGTTGGGGGCGGGATGGGCAATAGCTCAGTCAATGACGCACCTTGTACCATAAGTACCAGAGTGTGATCCCAGACGTGGATGCCTACCCTTGTTAGCTCAGGGGAGACGGAGACAGCTGCGTCATTGATCAAACAGCCTCATCTGCTTGGAGAGATCCTGACTAGTGAGAGACACGCTGTCTCCAAAAAGGAAAAAGGAAAATGGTGATGATGCCCACGCCTGAGGAGCAAACACACATGACAGGATGGAAGGCCTGGGGGAAATACTCAGTGGTCAAGTGCTTGCTCCCTAGAACCCTCATCAGAACAAGCCAGGCATGGTGGTACAGTTGTGATACCAGTGCCAGGGCGGCAGAGGCGGGTGCATCCTGGGGCTCACTGATGACCCAGCCTCGCCTATGGGCGAGCTCCAGTCTCACAAGGCAGGATGGGCAACGCCCGAAGTTGTCCTCTGGCCTTCACACACACACACACATGAACATGTGCACATATATGCACATCTACTCTTCTGTACGCACATACACACATATGAAAGAAGTTATTGCTTATATGGAGAATAGAGAAGCTGCTCTTGAGGCACGCTGAATTGATGTTACATTAAAGAATGAGAAAAAGTAATTTGAACCAAGGTGGAGCCCAAATTTGAATTCTCCCCTTATCTGTCGGTATCTTCCAGCTGTCTATAGTTTGCGGTCTCTGTCATGTGAGTCATTTCTGTGTCTGTTCCTAATAAAGGGCTTAGCTCTGTATTTATTCATAAGCACAAAAAACGTGGTATGGGAAAGAAATGAAACTACTTTTCCCAGAAATCTTTAACAGAGTTTTACAAGGAAAGAACTTACCTTACTGACCCCAACTGACCCTGACTTGAACCCCCAACCACACACTTTCTCAACCTATACCAATATTTCTTTCAACATTCACATTGGTTGGTTGAAGTTGCTTTCAACTTGGCTGCTTTCAGCCAATGATTACCACAAGCCATACTTAACCCTACGTGCATATATTGTTCTGGGTCTGGGGCATGGAGAAGTACATAATTAAAGGTATGCACCCAGGTTAAAGCTGATTACATGGTAGTGCAAGGTAAAGCTGGCTACATAACGAGACACTTTTTTTTTTTTTGGTTTTTCGAGATGGTTTCTCTGTGTAACAGAGCTGGGCTGTCCTGGACTCGGTTTGTATACCAGGCTGGACTCGAAGTCACATAAATCTGACTGCCTCTGCCTCCTGAGTGCTGGGATTAAAGGTGTGCACCACCATGCCTAGCTAAGAGAACACTCTTCCTGGCCAGTTAAAATTGAAGCAGGTTGAGCACACAGTAGGAGAGAAGACTGACTAGATAATCTGAAATAATCTCAAGGCATATTATTTACTTATTTGCAAGGTCTGGCAAAGGTTCAGTCTCTTTGAAGGTTCCGGGGTCTCTGCAAACACCACAGCTAACAGTGTCCATCCGAGAGAGGCAAGAAGGCAGTTCAGTTCAGCATGTCTCAGTAGCTGGTGTTAGTTCAAACTTTGAAAGTCTAACCTTGAGTAGGTTATTTTAGGCACATTTAAGCACTGTTTCCTCATGATAATTAACTCAATCCTGCCTGTTCAACAAAACTTAAAACATGACTATTTTGAAACTCTTTGTAAAGTGACATCTTCCATAAAGGTAGAGTCCATAGATTAGCCAAGAAATCAGGCTCAAGATAAGGGTCTGGGGAGGATCCAGTGTGGCCTGGCCACTCAATTAGCACAGAGGTTACCAGACTATTAGCCATGTCTGTTTCCAGCCTTCTGGGCAGAGAAGAGGTTACATATCTCTCCCTTTGAAAAGACAATCTTGTATATTTAACAGGCCTGGTTATTCTGGTGCCTATCTGTGAACACAAGGGCCCACATAGCTCCTACATGAAGTCGAGAGGGATTTTCCAAGAAAGATATTGCTACAGCAAGCACGTGAGTCCTGGGGGAGAACACTCCAGCCTACAGGAACGGGAACTGCGAAGCAGGCAGGGCAGCCCAGCTCTTCTCAAGCTTGCAGGAGCCTGCAGGTTTCTGGCTCAGGAGGTCTGGGATTCTATACTATAACATGCCCCTGTGGGGTTGGTGAGGGGCCCAGACCACAGGCTGCACAGACAATGTTAGAAGAATGAAGAGAGCCAGTGGTGGTTGAATATGCTCTGCTGTTTTCCGAGCACTGTGACATCCATGTCTGGATCAGAACCGAATCACTTTCATTCTTTGGGATTTCTTCCATTCTGATCTAAGAATTTAAAATCTATGAAATTCCGTTGATTCCCTTCATGACCTTAGGCAAATTACTTACCTTTTCTCAGCTACAGATGGAAGATACAAACTGCACTTACTAATCGAGGTCATCATGAATAAAGGAATAACAGTGCTGGAGGCATAGGGTTGACATGTACGCACTATGCACACTATGACAAAAGCTGGCCTTTTGTCAGTGGTAGGTGGGTGCAAACCAGAGCTCAGTCATACTTGGTTGTCTTCTCACCTGACAAGAGGCTTCAACCAGATTCCAAGGAGAGGGACCCCCCCCTTTCTTCCCAGTCCTCATGACTTTCCCTCTTTCTGTCCTGTCTTACTTTAACACTTCCATTTTAGTGTGAGCCTGTACCGTGTCATCACCAGTCTAGTCCTTTCCCCTGCAGGGGCTTCTGACTTGTTGAGGACCAGCAGGAGCAATTTATTGGGGCCACCTGCCTTTCCATCCTTTCTGTTAAATAGGCTTGTGCAACAATGGGGATTCATTCTGTTAAAAATCAGCCAATTTAAGAAAAAAGAATGTTTACAGAACGTTTCTCAAAGATATTGTTCTCCTGTGCCCTTTAATAAAATGTTGAAGAAAATAAAATTTTATTACCTTACTAAAAATAGAATTTTAGTTCTGAAAATGTTGGGTCAAAACTTGATAATTTTATCATCTTCTTGGGGCTCTAGTTGGTTAACACAACCTTTAAAGGGGCTCTTATTATCGAGGTAGGAGTCAGGTCCCTGGCAGGCAGCAGGCAGCCAGGGAGAAGAGGCACTTCTCCAAGACAAAGACAGGGCGGGCGTTTTTCCTACCAGAAAGAACTATCATTGGAACTTTCAAACCTCCCACGAGAGAGACTCCTGTGGTGGGAACCAACCAGCTTCCTTTCCCTTATCTGAGGGGAAAAGAGATTCATCTCACCTTCAAAGATGTGTAAAAGTTTTGGCTCTGCCAGACAGAGTTGGATTTCCAGGTCTAGATTCCCCCCAAACTCAACCACCCTCAGCCCTGGGTGCCACTGGAGGAGGCTGCCTCTCTGTTTGCCTGCCTGGGCACGTGTGCAAAGTGTGCTTTTAATGAAACTTGAATGAGACTTTTCTTCTTTAAATCTGTAGAGAAGAACAATCCATTCCTGTAACCACAGACAACTTCACCATCACTATGGCTGAGCATTTTGGAAATTCTCTGAATGTGCTTAGCATTCTGAAATACAACCTCCTTATCAAGGCTCAGCTACTGCAGTTCATTGTGATTGGTTTGAGAGACCTTGTGTGCATTCATGTGGGTTGCACATGTGTATAAATGCAGAGGCACATGTATATGGAGGCACATATATATGCATGTGCATACATATGGAGGCATATATATGAGTGTGTACACATGTATATGGAGACCAAAAGACAACTTCAGGTACTGCTCCTTCAGAGATGTCCACTTAGGGTTTTTTTTTTTTTTTTTTTTTTTTAAGATGGTCTTTCATTGAGACCTTGACTCACAAATTAGGCTAGGCTTACTAGCCAATGAGTCCAGGGATCCTCCTGTCTCTAACTCCTCAAGAAAACACTATCAAACCTTACTTTCTTAAAAAAAAAAAAAATTACACGGATGCATCAGAAGCAGGATCCCAACAGTCATCCCAGCCACAGAGAGGTCTGTTTTGATGCTTCCATGCTGTCGGCCGTTCCTTATAAAATGGAAGTGATGCGATTCAGTTAATGTTGTATTGAACTTCTTTTACCTGGGGCAAGCCAGTTCCAGCTTTAATATCTGGAACCCACACCAGTAAGAACCAGAACTCTCTGAGGTAGATTCCCTCCTGGCAGCTTCTTTGATGCCATACGACAGTTTTGTCATATGACTGGGATGACAAGTTTCTCATAAGACTGGGCAATAGCTTTGACGCTGCAAAGTAATTCGTATAGGGCTGGCAAGATGGCTCAGCAAGTTAAGGTGCCTGCCACAGGCCTGAAAAACTAAGTTAAATCCCAGGACCCACATGGTACAGGAGAGATCTGATTTCTTCAAGTTGCCCTCTGATCTCCACACGTGCATGTGACCTCAACTCCTGTAAAAGTTAAAAGAAGATTAATGGATTGGTTTTAATATCTGCCAAGAAGGGAGGAAATGAAGTGTAAAAACAGGCACCACCTCGTACAGGACAGTCCACAGGACTTGAAGTTCCATGACTCATCTGAGAAGGCTGCTTACAGTATTTGCACATCGTGTTTAAGGTCAATTTAGATTTTTAGTTAGTGTGAAAACTGTTCCCAGCCCACAGGCCACCATCGTGCCCTTCAAACCCTCCCACGTCAAAAATCTGTGTGTTAATCTTATGCAAACTCTAGACAATGACTGAAGTGTGTACTTGTACACACACAGTCCAATGCCAGATCACAGTCAGTAAATCCCCTATTACAAGTTTGGACATATTTTGTCCCAACAAAGCCAGGCAAATGAATCACTGCGACAAAGAGGAAAATTGTCTGTATGTTGGTGGGGGGCGGGGGAGGGGGTTGGGGTGCGGGAAAGAATGCTCATACCACAACACATGTGTGGAGGTGAGAGAGCAACTTGGGTGTTGTCCCTTGCTTGACTCAGGGTCTCTTGTCTGCAGCTGTGTGCTCCTGGCTAGCTGGCCGGTGAGCATCTGGAGACTTGTTCCTGCTTTCTGTTTTGCCGAAGGAATATTGGAGTTAGAGATGCGCAATAGCACATCCTGTTTTATGTGATTTCCAGTGATTTTTAACTCAAGTCCTCACACTTGTGTGACAAGTGCTTTTTTCCTGGACCATCTCCCCAGCTGAATTCTGACCTTTCTTTCAAAAAACATTATTATTTAATTTTATGTGTATGGGTATTTTGCCATCATGTATGTCCGTGTAGCATGTATTTGCAGTGCCCACAGAGGTCAGAAGAGGGTGTTGGATCCTGTGAAAATGGAGTTACAGATGTGGATGCTGGGACTTAATCCCAGGTCCTCTGCAAGAACAAGTGCTCTTAACTGCTGAGCTATCTCACCAGCCCTGTGGCCTTTTAAAATATGACAAGTATAAGAATCTCTAGGTCAGGGGAAGCAAGCTTGGACACCCTGGCCTCCTGAAAACTCACCTGGAGGTGACCAGTGTGCAGGACTGAGAACCAGGAAAACCGAACTTCTGCACATACTGGGAATAAATGGGATTAAGAGGCTTGGCTCTTTGGATCTTCCCTCTTGTCGTTATGAAGACATTTTAAGGTTGTGTGAGAGGAAGAAAAGGCAGACATGCCATATCTGCATGCCACCCTCTCTCATCATATCTCCACTCCGAGACAATGCTAACCTCACTGTTAGTGATCATTTAGTTTCCATGTGAGCACCACAGCTTACAGAGTAGCCTTTGGCCCAGCGCCTTGGCCAATCAGTTTATTGTCATTCTGAAACTCTGGGCAGAGAGCCCATCCATCACCATGCTTTGAGTTCAACTGGTTTCTTCTGTTTCAAATGAAACAAATGGTGGGGCGTGGGACTGCGTAGACAGAAAGAGGTCTCGGGTCACAAGATGGGGGTCACAACATGACCTATATTTACTGCTTAGCAGTTGGTAAGCCAATGGCCTTGTTCTTGTCTCCAGAATTAGGATCAGGGCCAAGAACAGATTAGGCATCTAGACTGTAATAAATCATTGCTCCTTTGAGATCTTCTGGAATATTCTTAACTATTATTGTTGGTCATAGAAATTCCACTTATATTTTCTCTGATCTTTTTGTTTGTTTAGATTTATTTATGTTTTCAGTGATGCGTGTGGGTATGTGCTCATGAGTGCAGGTGCCTGTGGAGGTCAGAAGTGCTAGGTCTGCCTGGAGCTGGGTTTACAGACTGTTGTGATCAACCCAGTGTGGGTGCTGGGGGCTAAACTCAGGTTCTTTGGAAGAGCAGCAAGGGGTCTTAGCACTGAGCTAAATCTCCAGCTCCTTCTCTGAACTTAGTGTCCGTCCTAATTTCATTTCTGTTGCTATGATAAAATACCCTGACTGCCTTAGTTAGGGGTCTGTTGCTGTGAAGAGACACCATGACTCATATAAAGGAAAACATTTAATTGGGGCTGGCTTACAGTTCAGAGGTTTAGTCCATTTTTATCATGGTGGGAGGCATGGCGGCATGCAGGCAGACATGATGCTGGAGAAGGAGCTGAGAGTTCTACATCTTGATCCACAGGTAGCAGAAGTGAAGGCTGAGACACACTAGGCCTAGCTGGAGCATCTAAGATTGCAAAACCCACCCCTCAGTAACACACTTCCTCCAAGAAGGCCACACCTACTCCAAGAAGGCCACACCTCCTAATAGTGCCACTCCATATGGGCTATGTATTCAAACACTATGGGAGGCATTGCTATTCAAACTACCACAGCAACCAAAAGCAACTTAGGGGATAAAGGGCTTTATCTTTTAACTTTGGCTCACAATTCCAGGTTACAGCCCATCACTACAAGGAATGTCACTGTGGCAGGAGCTTGAGGCAGCTGGTCACATCACACTCACAGTCAAGAACAGAGAGAAACTAGTGTGTACATGCTTGCTCACCTGCTTGTTTGTTATCACTTTTACTTCTCCACTGTGGTCTTGTTCAGGACACCTTGCCTAGAGGTCAAGGTCTAGGATAGGGACATTTTCTTTCAAGCCCTTTTTCAAGCCCACTAATGCTTTAGGTTGACCAGGAAAATTAAAAACCCTCCTGCAATGAATTTTGCCTCTGCTCCCAGCTCTGTGCCCAGCTCTGTGCCCATTAGAGAAATGGGGTGCTTCTTCCATGTGATTTCTAAGACTAGGTATTAGGCATTAGGGTTTCTTTGAGACTTTGTGCCTCTTCCCTTATTACCCAGGTACCTCTACCATATGCCTCTTTTTAGGCTTAATGATTTCCCTACAGGAGTATGGCCTCTCCAGTACTGGGGAATTTTGTTCCTTTGATAGGGATTATTTTTAGAGCAGTTTTAAATTCATCACAGAATTGAGTGGAAACTACAAAGACTTCCCATGTACTCTTTGTATGCGTAACCTCTCATATCAACATACCCCATGACCATGATACACATACACAGTCAAAAAGTTTATATGATCTGGCATCATCTGAAGTCCACAGTTCACATTAGAGTCTGCTCTTGGTGTTGAACATTCTATGGGTTTTAACGATGTAGGGCTGGCAAGATGGCTTTGTGGGTAAAGGTGCTTTCTGGGTAAGCCAGATGACCTAGGTTTGATCCCTTGAACCTGCTTACAGGTACAATGAGAGAACGGATTCTGCAAAGTTGTTTTCTGGCATCCACATGTGTGCCATGATACATGAATACACACACACATCATGCACACACACAATAATAATAAATAAAAATTTCAAAAAGATGTATTTGTCATTATAGTCTCATAAAGAAGTACTTTTGCTGTGCTAAAACTCCCTACCCTACCACCAACTCCTGGAAACATTGTTCACTCTGCTGTTTCTATAACTTTACCTTCCACAGAATGTTCCAGAGTTGGAATCACAGGCAATGTGCAGCCTTGGCAAATTGGCTTCTTTCTTTCTTTTTTCTTTTCTTATTTTAAATGTAACATTAAAAAAATCTTATGTTTATTTATTACTTCAAGTTACATCTCCAACACAATGCCCTCTTTCCACCCCTCCTGGTCCCACCCTCCCACCATCTACCCTCTCTCCCTCCTATCCTACTCCTCCAGAGTGGGGTGTCCCTACAAATCTGTCCCCACCCCAAGTTCAGCAGTCATATGAGGGCTAAGAGCCTCCTCATATACTGGGGGCCTACAAGGCAGCACCACCAGGGAAAAGTATCTCATTGACAGGTAACAAAGTCTATGTTCCTGTTCCTTTTGGTGTGTTGGTTATAGTACAGCAATCCTGTACTATATGGCTAAAATCCAATTATAAGTCAGTAGATGCCATGTGCATCTTTCTGAGTCTGGGTTAGCTCACTCAGGATGAGCATTTCTAGTTCCATCCATTTGGCTGCAAAACTGCATGATTTCCTTGTTTCTGATAGCTGAGTAGTATTCCATTGTGTAAATGTATTTAACACAATTTTTTTTGTTGTTCATTTGTCGGTTGAGGGACATCTGGGTTGTTTCTAGTTTCTAGCTATCACAAATAAGGCTGCTATGAACATAGATGAGGAAACTTCCTAGTGATTCGGTAAGGAATCACTTGGATGTATACCCAGAAGTGGTATGGCTGGGTCTTGAGGTAGAGCTATTCCAAGTTTTCTAAAATATCTCCCTACTGATTTCCATAATGGTTGTACAAGATTGCACTCCCACCAGCAATGGAGGAATGTTTCCCTTTCTCAACAACTTCGCCAGCATGTGCTGTCATTTGAGTTTTTGATCTTAGCCATTCTGGCAGGTGTGAGATGGAGGAATCTCAGAGTCATCTTGAGTTGCATTTCTCTGATGATTAAGGATGTTGAGCATTTCTTCAAGAGTCTCTTGGCCATTAGCGATACCTCCTTTGTGAATTCTCGGTTTAGCTCTGTTCCCCATTTTTTGATTGGATTATGTGGTTTCTTGGCGTTTAATTTCTTGAGTTCTTTGTAAATCATGGATTTCATGTAGCATCACTCAGTTGGGTTTCCTTTGAGATTTTCAGGGCTTGGCAGCTCACTTATTTTTAAGTGGTGAATACTGTTCCATCATCTGAATATTCCACAGCTTATCTAATCACATACAGGAGGATATGTCAGCTGTGACTAAAGCTGCTACAAACATCCATGTGCACGGTTTTGTAGGGGGCAAGTTTTCAGCTCAAGAATGTGATTACTGGAGTCTATGCCAAGAGTGCATTCCATTCTGTAAGAAACTGCCAAACTCTCTTTATTTATGGTGGCATTTTCTGGCAGTCCACATCTTTACCAGCAGTTTTTAGAGCTTTGGGTTTTGACCAGAGACAGTAGGTATCTCTGTGCTTAAACTTGTATGTATGTGGTGTGTGTGGTCTATGCATGTGTGTGTGCTGGGGCATGTGTAGTCATGCCTGTATATGTGGAGGCCAGGGAAAGATGTCAGCTGTCCTTCTCTATCACACATCACCATAATTCCCTGAGACAGGGCCTCTCAATAACCCTAGCGATGAACTGACAACCAGAAAACCCCAGTCTCAGTCTCTCTCCCACAAGGCTGGGTTACAAGTGTGTGTGAAGCCCCACCCATTTTTATGTGGGTTCTAGGGATTTGAACTCAGGTCCTTATGCTTGCACGTATGCTCTTGCCCTTTGAGCCAGCACGTTAGCCCATTAAATAATTTTGATTTCCTGATATCATATTGAACACCTTTCCATATTTATTTTTCACCTGTGTATCTTGTGGTGAAGTGTTCAGATCTTTTGCTCATCCTAAATTACTCTCTTACTGTTAAGAGTTTCTTTTATATTTTGGTTAAGTGTCCTTTAGACCGAATTCTCTTTTGCAAGTATTTTCTCCCAGTCTCTATCATCCTATTGACATTTTCTTTAATTGTTATTAGTTTTAGTGAAGCCCAGCTCATCAATGGATCCCTTTAGGTCATATCTAAACATATCACTGTTGTATCCAAAGCCCTCTAGGTTTTCTTCTGCATTATCTTCTAGGAGTTTTACAGTTTCGTATTTGCATTGATGTCTGTGATTCATTCTAGTTAGCTTTTCTAGGTTGTATGATAGATGTATGGATGTTTGTGTGGATACCTGCTTTTTTTTGTTTCTTGCACACTTATTAAGATTATCCATTCTTCATTGTATTACCTTTCCACCTTTGCCAGAGACCAGATGGCTAAATCTGAGTGCTTCTATTTCTCCATTGTGTTCTACTGACCAATTTGCTTTCCCAGGGCCCCCAAGTGTGTGTGTGTGTGTGTGTGTGTGTGTGTGTGTGTGTGTGTGTGTGT
>CAJQZJ010037521.1:60059-76937 GCA_907164525.1 Lophiomys imhausi | reverse complement strand
GTCTGGACAGTTCCCATTTTCTCTCCATACATTACAGCATCAATCTTCAGCCATTTGGCCCCATTTCTCTGACAGACATTGGTTGTAGAGCAGGAATTATAAAGGACTTACCTACCCTGTCTTGGCAGAGCTAGGCTGTCGACTTACCTGCTTCCAAGTTTTGTCCTTTTTGGACAGAAGTCTGTCTACAGTTGAAGCATCTTATTTTTTGAGATGAGTCTCTCATGGAATCTGGGGCTTATGGATTCAGTTAGACTGGCTGACCAATGGGCTCTCAAGATCTGCCCATCTCTGACCCACCCACCACCAGAGTTACTGATGTTTACTACTGCTGGGTTCTGAAAGCAGGTCCTTATGCTTGGGCACAGGTATTGGCAACTGAGCCATAGCCCCAGGTACTCCTGGTCTTGATTTTTAATTGTCAAAATCTAGTACTATAAGTCCTTAAACTTTGTTGTCTTACCTCTAGTATTGTGTTGGCCCCTTTGGGTCTTTGGAACATATAAACTTTAGAATCTCTTTGTTGATGTTCATGATGTTGAGTTTTTGCTAAGAATTTGTTTGCAAGAACACATTCTTCCATTGCCTTATTCTGTTGTATGTTTTATTCTTTAAGCTCACCTATGTGGCAGAATTTTTATTTTCACAGAAACTTGAGTTGGTTTCACCTCCTTTCTCTGATTTGCCCACTGATATGAAAACATCTGATCTCTTCCTCCCTGGTAATTACTGAGAATTTCCTCTGTTATTTTCCTGATTCATTGTGACTTGCCTACCATCTTTCCTACCATCCGGTTTCTCTATTATGCTGGGTAGACATCCCCCACCTTCTTAGTTATCAGTTTCAAGTTCTCGTGATTAGATCAGTGGATTTAAAGTCAGATAGATTGAGTCTATCTTCTCGCTAGGGGAGGAAACAGTTTATAACAGAGTCAGGCTGCCACTTAGCACATCTACCTGGTGGTACTGGGAATAGTCACTCTGAGCTCAAGAGTGGATTAAAGACCTGAGGGGAGCCTACTGACTCACTCTCAAATCTAGCTGTCATCCTGAAGATGGGATATTTCAGTTCCTGCCAGCGCAAAGCTATGCCATGTGGCCCCACGTCATTCAGACACTGCATAGTCCAGATGCCTTTTCAACCAACGTGGGGAACAGAAACGGAAAGCAGCATCGTGAGACTATTTTTCACATCTGTATAATTAAATGTCATGTTTTCTACTTTCTAATGTTTAGTGGCTACAAATAAGTCACTGTGAGAGATGTTTGAAACTGAACAAAGGTCCAGTAAAAATGTCTCTTTGTAAGCATATGGTCACAGTGCACTAAGTGGACAATGGCTTATTGCTAGTTCTCTGACCATAAGGAAGGAGGGAGGCTGCTGTGTTCCAAGGTGTCAGAAGGTAGTCTTATCTGTGAAACTAAATGGAAGGACTGTGGATACATCTCTAGGATGCTTGCTTAGAGAGAGGCCCTGGGTTCAATCCCAGTACCACCCACACCACAATGAAGTGAAATGAAATAAAGCAATTGGAGGAAGTTTGTTCTCATAGAAAATGTTCTCTGTGGCTTTAATTCTAATTTCAAAGAACTTGTTGAAGCTGTTGCTATGCTAGTAATTTGTCTAGTATGGTCAGCTCAGGAGGAGGCTGTTTCCATGACATGGTTAGATCCTCACTCCCACACCAACTGAGGTTCCAGAGGTGGAAATTTTAGACAAGAGTGCCTTTACACGGTCCATAGAAGTGGTGGGAAACCTGGTGCATTGTGGATGTTGGCATCAAATGTATTACACGGTCTCACTTCCTAAGTACATTTTGATGTGGTATGATCTGTTTGTTGATGTTCATGATGTTGAGTTTTTGCTAAGAATTTGTTTGCAAGAACACATTCTTCCATTGCCTTATTCTGTTGCATGTTTTATGGTACGATCCATTGACGGAACCACCAGGGATCCCCTCGAAGCGTTTGTTTAGAGCTGGGTTTGTAGTCTTCACAGGAAATTTCTGTTTTCTAGGTATGAAGAAAACTCTGGGCAGCTACACTGGACGGGTGAGTGGAGAGGCCCATGAAAGAGCATGGATCTCTGAAATGACAGGAAAAATAAAGGAACAAGGGCTGATAGGGAGGTCCAGAGAGAGAGAGAGAGAGAGAGAGATCAACATAACCACTGGCAGCTATGGAGACAAGTGAAACAGGAAAACAATTACTAGGGTCTTATTGGTTGGAGTAAGAGTTGATGTAATAAAGTCATGTTCCAGTGGTTGAAGGATGAATGAGGCCAGAGGCCGAGCAGTAGTAAAGCTTATTGGGTGTTCTATACAGGATGTTAAGTGAGCCTAGTAGCAATATTCCCAGTGTCCTTCCCCAAGTTGTTATGCCCCAATGACTTATTCCATCCATCCATCTACCCATCCATCTATCCATCCAACCATCAGCCCATCCATCCATCTATGCATCTACCCATCCATCCATCCATCCATCCATCCATCCATCCATCCACCCATCCATCCATCCATCTATCCAACCATCCATCCATCCATCCATCCACCCACCCACCCACCCACACATAAACCCATCCACCCATCCTTCTCCATTAGTACACTTGGAATAAATGACCTTAACCCCAAATTTGTAACTGTGGCATCAAGGCATTCAAAATTAGAAGGGCAGGCCAAATGCAGCCACCTTAGCCTGGTTCCTCTAAAGACCAAACCTTCTTTCTTCCCTCTCTCCAGTCACATGAAGGGATTCCTTCACTTAGGACTCCAAGGGTCACCACTTTGAAGCTGTGGTCCAAAAATGAGTCACAGTGTTCTTGTAAGAGTGATCCATTATTACAAGCACATGTTCTCCACACTCTACATTTAATATTTTGGGGATTACATTGACTTGAAGTAGATATTTCCTGAGCCCCTTCTGGAGGTCTTTGAAAACAGTGTCTTTGGGACCCTAGATGACCCTACTGTTGAGAGAAGATGACTGTTATTGTTTGAATGAGATTATCCTCCACAACTTCATGAATTTGAACACTTGGTCCCAAGTTGATGGCGTTGTTGGAGGTTATGGAACCTTGAGAAGATTGAGCTTTGGTAGAGGAAGCATGTCACAGGAGATGGGCTTTGGAGTTTTATAGTCTGAGTCCATTTCTTGTTCTCTCTGCTTCCAATGTGAGGATGACCTTCTTTCTGGACCCATAAACCAAAATAAACCCTTTCTCCTCTAGTTGTTTTTGGTCAGTTTATGCTGTCACAGCAACAGGGAAGTAATACACTGACCTGCATGTACACCTGTGACTTTGAGCCCAGCATCCTCCTGCTAATGGAGGCCAGGGGATTCCAACTCAAGGCTGTCCCTGCCTTTCTTAAGACAGTCAAACTACCCTGACCAGGAGGCCTCAGTTCTCAGAGCCATTAAAAAAACATATGTATGGACAGGGGATTTTGAGTTTCCATGAGCAGTCACAGCGGGTCTCAAAGGCTAAGGTGGAAGCACAAGGAGGTGGGAAGGGGCAGGGAGCCTCTGCACACAAGAGGAGGTAGCACTGGGTACAGTTGTCACTTACTCTTGATGCTTCCTTCACCCCAGGTTCTCAATACTTTGTGAGGACCGTGGAGGTTTATTGAGAGTAAGCCCTAAACAATAAAAATCCCACTAAACTAAACTAAACTTAAAAAAAAAAAAAGAAAGAAAAAGTTCAACATCCTCTTTTCTCCCCACCCAAGTGCATTTTGACTCTCCTTGGATCCTCTCTACAGCTTCATGATCTGAGTGCATCTCTCATGAACAAATAGGCAAGATGTGGCAAATAATAAAAGACTTAATGCCTACTCCCGTCAGGAGAGAGAGAGAGAGAGAGAGAGAGAGAGAGAGAGAGAGAGAGCGCTTTCAGTCACGTGAGTTTACAACAAACAGGTGATTGCAGATACCTGGGTATCTCAGGCAGGGGAATCTGGGGTGTGGAAGAATGTAAATTCCCCATCTATGGAGTCCCTCATTTGCTTGCATTCAACAATAGGGATTCTAGCCAGTTAGGTGAATTTAAAAGATTTACTGTGTGGTCACATATATGTGTAGGCTCTGCATCCTACAGTCACTCAAAATTAACTTACGAAAAATGTGTCAGGGCTTACCCACCTTTAAAGGCATGCGCCACCATGCCTGGCAATTACAGACAGTTGTGAACTGCCATATGGGTGCTGGGATTTGAACCCAAGGTCCTTTGGACAAGCAGCCAGTGCTCTTAACTTCTGAACTATCTCTCCAGCGCCTGTACGTTGTTTCCATGCATAAGTTAGTTTAAAATTTTGGTCCAAACTTGTCCGAAAATTAAAATAACAAAAATTTTGTAGTTCAAGCATCTGATAGAAACTTACAAAAATGAAAAAAAATTACAGCAAGGAGTGTGACAGGTAAGATGTAAGGTGGAGATTAAACGACTGAAGAGGAAATTTGAAAATCAAATGGGTGAAGGTAGAAAGATTAAAGTAACAGATTGCATAGGCTAGAAGTTCCAGGCAGCCTCGATAATTCTTCCTGGCTGTAAGCTGAACATGCCAGCAGCTCTGAGGAGATCAAAACTAGAGCGTCACTGCCACGGGAGGTTATTGGCCCTTCCTTATTTCTAGCCGTATTCAATTTTTTCCATCTGGGGAATGAGGGAAGGGAAGGGGGGAATAGATAGAGAAGCCGCCTCACAGACCACCAACGTCCATTTCTCATAGGTTTGGAGTTGGCAGATTCCAAGATCGAGGTATGGCAAGGGCACTTTTCCTGATCAGTCATCTCGTGGCTGTGTCTTCCTCACATGGCAGAAAGGGACTAGAGAGCCCTCTGCATCCCTCCTATAAAGCCATAATCCCATTCCAGAGGGCTCTCTGCCTCTTGCCCTACTCATCTTACAAAGGCCTACTACCGTCTGACAGCATCCTCAGCATGGGAGTTTGGAGGGACACAGATAGGGAGGCAAATGCTTTGTTTACCTGGTGTATAGCTGCTCCTCACATCAGCACTCCTAAATCAATACTTCTCATAAATTCTCTGTGTACAGGAATCACTGAAAACCTGGTAAAGTATAAGTGAAGCGGGTTTGAGATGGGGATCTCTAACAAGCATCCCAGGGGATGCAGCTGTGGCCACAGGCGGTTGGGACTGGCATGACCCTGGTGTCTTCCAATCCCTTTCTCTGAAGCTTGCGGATTAAATGTGAAGCTACTGGATAGTGTTAGCTAAAGGTATCAGGGGTGGGAGAAGCTTGGAGCCCTTGCCTGGAGTAGGATGCCTCTGTATTGCTGTTTCTGTTATTATTGTACTAAATGCTAGGCATCAAGGCAAAAGGCTCATCCGCAGAGAATCAGCCCCAACATCAACACAAGAGGGGATATAGTCTTCCTTCCTCATTCCCCAGTCTGCTGTGATTGTGCCATTCAAGGCCACACACCCCCTTCATCCAGGCTGATCTGCTCTGATAGGTACCATCTCATGACAGCCTTACTTTTGTGTTCTCAGGAGCCCAAGAGAGGAGTTTATGAGTCCACAGCTGAGAGTGTGTGGTGCCGTCTAACGAACCAACCATGAAGCGGGACCCCCCAAGATGCGAACACTCCATCATGACTGCCACATGTCTTAGCTTTCATTTCTTCACAAAACCCTTCTTTTATTCAATGGGGTCTTCAAGCTCTTGTCACTTGCTCAGCTTCTCCATCCAAACAAAGCCATCTACCCACAAAGGGATTAGGCAGGGCTGCGGTGACGCTCCAGGAAGGACAGGGCTATTTGTATCTCTAACCACAAGGAAATGACTAGTGACAGCCCCAAATGAAGTACAATATTAAGAATGGCCGCTGAAGTTCCTGTTCCAGAAGAAAGATGGGCTATTAAGTAGAAAAATTTAGAGGTCAGAGCACATTTAGCTATAAATTGTAAATTACGAACAAATACTCAAAGTCTGCATGGAAGCCAGTTATCTCTGAATCTAGGAATTTGAATCTAGCAGCCATGCATGTGCTCTTTCAGATTTTTTTTTTTTTAATGATAGCTTTATCACATTACCCGTGTCTAATTTCCTTATCCAATTGCCTTCCAGAAACACTAGCTCTATGCCTGTTCTTAAATTCTGAACGAAGACAGGTAAGGGGCACAGCGAGGAGGGGATTGCTGTTTGTAAGTGCTTCAGACATTGAGTTTCTGTGGCTGCCACAGAAGGGAAGTGAAGGGAGACCAAATGCAAGTCATTGTATTTTGTACTTATTTATTAAACGTCTCGATGCAAAGTATGAGAATGGCAAAGAACACCAGGGCTTTTTTCTATTGCTACCTCACCGGAGGGGCTTTGTTTGTCTGATGACCTCCAGTCTTGTCCTTTGCAGCTCTGGGATGAGGTCTGTGGCGTAGTTATATGGTATTAATTTGACGTTGCCAAAGGCCACTCAGGAATATAAGAATAAATGTTGTGGTTTTAATTAAAAATAAATCCAGCCATCATGTCCTATTTTTGTCATATATTCAAAGAGCCTTTTGATGATGTTCATGTGGGCTTGTGAATTAATTAGGGGTCAGCACTCGGGAGACCTGAGCCTCATCTTGGCCATAGGAGAAACTGAACCCTCTATGAAGGAATGTAATCCACAGTTGCAGAGGTTGCAGCTTTCATAAAGAGCCGAATTTCCACTTTAAGACCAATAAGTGTTCTTTTATAAAAATCTAAATGAATGATTCGCTAATGAATGCAATCCCAACAGCTTTGCTTTGCAAGATAAACTATACAGGGCTTTATTCAAGATACTGAGCGTGAACAGTCAGGGCAGTTCAGACGGAATGTGGTGGGCAATCTCTGACAGAGTAGAGGAACTTTAGGACTCTCTTCTTATATGTACTACCCAGAGAAGAAGGCTGCTATAGAGCCCAGGGAAGTCTTCATGTGGGGTGCTGAGCAGCTTAGAGTAGGTGAGGGCTGGCATTTCACACCACCATCCTGATTAAGATATTTTCACAAGCCGATCCTGACTTACAGGAGATGAAATGAAAGAGGCAGAATCATTGCCCTGAATACCCTCAGTCTTTCAGAAAAGAAGCTATGCTTTTCTGGGGATCACATCTTGTGGTGGTCCTGCCAAGTCCACACCACCTGCCACACCAAGAACAGCAATTTTAGAGATCAGACCCCAGCAGATTTCTTGTTTTAAGGGAACTGAGTCTATGTAGATGATGGAAAGAATGGGCAGAAAAAATGAATTTTTAGGTTTCCTATACTACAGGGCATTTTATGCTAGGGGTGGCCACATGTGTCAACATCACAGAGTTCCTCTGGGAGCCAGGAGGGGGCTTTCAAACTTTTCTAGGAAGGTGTTTCCCCACACCTTTTATCCAGCTTGAGAGATGTTCTATAAGTGACACATATTCCTTCCTTCCAAACAATGAAGTACTTTGTGTGCTAAGAATAACACTGCTTCAAAAACAGCAAAAACAGGGGCTGGAGAGATGGCTCAGGGGTCAAGAGCACTGGCTTCTCTTCCAGAGGACATGGGTTCAATTCCCAGCACCCACATGGCAGCTCACAACTGTGTGTAACTCCAGTTCTAGGAGATCGGGCACCCTCGCACAGACACACACATGCAGGCAAAACACCAATAAGCATAAAATAAAAATAAAAATATATAGAAAAGTAAAGTAAAATTCTGTACCTCAATAAAACTTTCCAAAAAAATGGTATTTCAGATTGTACATTTACCAGCAGTTTGCTGTTCTCAAAAGCGCCATCTGAAGTACCTCCATGCCTGGTCTGTTCGGGCATCTCGATTGCCTGCAGGGTGGCCGCCATCCTTCCAGTGTCAGCTTTTCCCTTTGGCGCTTTGAATACTATCCCTCCCTTCTTTGCAAGAGTCTTTGTAGGCTTGGTCTCTAGCTTTGGAGGAACAGGTCCAGCAGACACCCTTGTAGATTTTCTTATGGCCCATCCTTCACCTTGACTTCAATGACCTTAACATTATTTTTGACCCTTCTTTTGGGCATGGTGGCGGCGGCAGTGGCCTGAAGTTGCCGGATTCTGAGGCACAGCAGCACCAGACCTTGCTCAGTCCAGGGAATTATGTTTTCTTCTTTAAACAGCTTCTAACTTCTCAAACCATGACAAATTCATGACATTTATGTCACCGAAAAAAAAAATTAACAAAATTCTCCAAGAAAATAAAATGGAAACTCCAATCTTTGGAGCAGGACACTGAAGAGGGCAGCAGGTCCCTGTGTGGTCAGTGGTAGAGTCGATTTACAAGAACAGTTTCTTTTATTGTTATCTCAGAGTGCTGACTGCAGACATAAAATCATATCTAGACATGGTGGCACACAACTGTAACAGTGGTAATTGAGGTGCCGGGGAGTGGAAGTACAGCCTGGACTACATAACTAGTTTCAGGCCAGGCTGGGATATAATGACAGACTCGGCCTCAAAAGAAAAATCAAAACTAAACAACAATAAAACTTACAAAAATCATTCTTGCAGCTGCTCCTTCCCTAAAGTGTAATGTGGGTGGAATCAGACTTGGGTACTTTTCTGTGGAAGAGAAGGTCCAGGGTTTGGGAAAAGGCTGTGCACAAAGGGTTTATTTTAATGGGAATCTGTGGTCCAGTAAGTAGTGCTGTTTGGAGCTGTTGAGGCCCCAGCTGAGCACCTAGGGAAAGTCTGCCAATGAGAAGCTGGATGGACTTAGTATCATGGATAGTTCATACTTTCAAGACATCTGTCTCATTAGCCCCACCTGTGTAACAGACTCTCACAGATGCCAGTCTGTGGGGATCTTGACCAAAGGAGGCAAAGTTGGAAGGTACAATACCTGAGGACCTACAAGGATTAGGAATTCAAGATAGCAAGGAAATGAAGCCATGGTCTCCATCTAAAAGCAGGGCTGGATGGGTCTTCCTCAGTGTGAACAAGGAAAAAAGAACCCTGGAGGAAAATGTGGAAACAGCTGATCAGTTCATTGCTCTGTGTCGGGCGGGAAAGCAGAAAGGAATTGAAGCCCACTTTGGAGCAGGACCTAGACAAATGCTGTTTCCGTGGCTGGCTCTGTAGTGGTTGCAGTACCTCTTGTTTTCTTATAAGAGCTCATCCTGGACTGCAGGATTAGTGTGGATGGTAGAAAAGTAGAGGAAGGGGGAGGAGGAGGGAGAAAGAATCCCAGGAAAGGTGAGCCTGAAAGCAAACTTTGGAACTTCAACTCTGGAAATCAATAATAGGAAGATCAATTCAATTGATTGCATTTGAAATTAAAATAACAAAAATCAATGAAGTGATTTTAAAATAATTTTATCAGGACCATTAAAGGTAAGTGTGGGAAATCACCCACAAAAATTAGCAAAACATGAGAAAACACAAACCAGAGATAAATGAATAAAGAAAGGGGGTTCATGAGATAAGCAATTAGAAACCTTATAAAAAAAGAAGAGTACAGTCATATAATTAAAACCACATGGGATAGGATAAATTCTAGACTAGATCGAGGCAAACAGATGAACTGTTAAGCCCAGTCCCTGCCATGTAATGTATATGAATGAAGACAGAGAAACAAGGACTTGAGAGAGAGGAGAGAGACACACAGGCAGGAGAGTGGGTTGGAGAACCTTCAATAAATATCAACAAAGATTTGAGGAAGCGCAGAAGAAGAAACTTCAGAGAAGCATCACTTGAAGAGTTACAGATGAGAATTTTTCAGCATTTAATGGAGTCACGAGATCTCATAATTAAGGCATTGTTTTGGTACTAAGAAAAATATCGAGAATTAATTCTGTACCTGGACATGTCTTGGTGAAACTCAAGAATACTGGTGAGGAACACTAGAAATTTCAGTGCTATTGCAACAGAATGCTCTGGGTTTATAGGTGGGTGAGCACACAGCTAAAACAAAGTCAGTAAAGAGATTAAAAAGAAACAAGAGAAGGTAATGTGTACATGGTGGACGTGTGTGTATAAATGTGTGAGTGTGTGAGGGTAAATGTGAATGTGTATATGTGTGTGTGAATATGAGAGTGGGTGACTTTAGGAGTGTCTGAGTGTGTGAGAGTGTGAGATGTGTGTGTGTATGAGTGTGCATGTATGTATGTATGTGTGTTTATGTTTGTGTGTAAGTGTGAGTGTCTGAGTGTGTGTGTGAGTGTATGTGTGAGTATGAATGTATGTATGTGTATGTAAGTGTGTATATTTGTATATGTCCATGTGAGTGTGTTGGTATATCTGTGTGAATGTGAATGAGTGTCTATGTGTATGAATGTGTGTCTGTGTGTGAATATGTGTATGTATGCTTGTGTATCTGTGTGTGACTGTATTTGTGAGTGTGTTGTGTGTATGGAGAGAGAGCATAAGCAAATGCATGGATGTGTGTGAAGGAGACTATGATCAAAATGCATGGTGAATGAAAACGCCTTGATGGAATCTGTCATGTGTAATTAGTATGTACTAATGAAACATTTTAAAAACAAGATTTAAAAAGAATAGAGAAAGATTCCTTGCCTGCAATAAGTAAAGGAGTGAAGTACCAACCCCAAAGCAAAGCCATTCTGGAACAAAGGATGTGTGGGGATTGTTTTCTGGCAGCCATCACACAGTCACATTAGAAAACACTTCTGGGGCGGCACAATCTCTGAACGTACTCAATTTAAAATGTTAAGATGTGTAATGTGTTTGGTTTAAGGTTATTGTCCTAGTTAGTCTGTTGTTTGTTTTTGTCAACTTGACACAATCTAGACACACCCAAGAAGAGGGATCTCAATTGAGGAGTCTCCTCCCTCAGATTGGCCTGTGGGCATGGCTATGCGGCATTTTCTTGATTGTAGTTGATGTAGGAGGGCCCAGCCCAGTGTTGGCAGCGTATATCTGGGCAGGAGGGCCTGGGCAGTATAAAAAAGGTTGTGGAGCAAGTCACTCAGAAGCATGTCAGTAGGGAGCTTCCTCCATGGATTCTGCTTTAGTTCCTGCCTTGAATTCCCGCCTTGGCTTCTCTCAGTGATGGATTGTGACCTGCAAGCCAAAGAAACCCTGTTCTCCTCAAGTTTCTTTTGGCCATGATGTTTATCACAGCCAGAGAAAGCTAACTAGGATGGAAACTATTAAGGAAAAATAAAAAAGATGCCGACAGCAGTGCTCCTGGGTACTCAGCTTGTGTCAGAGACCACAGCTTGCATCATAAGGATGGCCAGTTCTGCTGAGCCAGTGACCACTGAGCTGTCCATCTAATGCTGTCCATGAATAAAGTACAAGTAATGTGGTCCCCAGAGACTTCTCAAATATGTTTCAGCTGCACCCAGAGGGAAGGACACTTTGAAGGTGAGTCAATACAGGTCTCACTCCCCACATTGGCTGCCTTCTTCAGCTGGTAAGAGTATCAGTGAGAAACGACCCACAATTTACAAAGAAACATTTCAGAAAGAGAGTGAACAGATTATCAGTGGAGGTTTATTCTAGAAGTTAATAAAACAAAATCTTTAAAGTGTGTCGAAAAATATCTGTGAACCAGGAAATTCCACCCAGGTTCACTATCATATAAAAAGGGGCCACTCTGATGACCTTCACAGTCATGCAGACACCAGGGATGATCAGCCACTAAACCTCACAGAGCCAGACAAATAACAACTCCAGACAGAAAGCAAATGCAGTCAAAAAACAATGTCAAACCCAGAAATGAAAAGGGCATTGGAAAATGCAATTAATATTGACTGCTAAAAGAAGAAAAGCAAATGAGCATATTTTTGTGCATTTTATTTATTTTTTTAAATATGAAGCTCTGGACAATAACAAAAAGACATAGGCATGAGGGTGTCAGTTCCTCGCTGAATATAAAAAGACTCAAACATATCTCCTGTCAGCCCTTAGCTTGGTGAACACATTGAACATGTGCACTAAATACATGTTCTATGAAAGATGAATGAGGGATGTAGGAACAGACCTTAAATAGATAAATATACTCAAGGTTCTGCCTTATTTTGGAGAGGACTAGATACTGATGAGTTCTGCTCAGTGTTGGAAAACAAACAGGTTCATGCTAACATAAGAGAAATACCTTCCAGGAGAGGCAGGACCCACATAAAACTTTGTTAGCTTTAACTAATGAGTTCTGAGAGTGAGAAAAATAGTCCTCCTCAAGAACAAGTCCTCTGATTGGTCATCCAATGCCAAGAGATCAACCCAGAAATCATATACATACAAGTATCACTAAATTGACTGAACAGATTACTTATTTACACACACACACACACAAATAATTAAAGAAATAGAAGCCGTGATTTTGAGAGAGAACAAGAAGGATGGACATGATTAGAGGAAAAAAGGGGAAGGGGGAAATGGTGTAATTATATTTTAATAAATAAAAGTTTTGTCAGTCTATCAGAAAACAGAGAATAAAAAGAAGAAAAGCCAAAAGTTGATAAAGAGAAACTAGAAGGTAGAAATAAATTCAAATATATCAAGAAGTAAATCAAATCACCCTGCCTTTTAAAGAGCAGAGACCATCAAGTTGGATGAGAAAAAACCAAATTCAGAAATTTCTAAAACAAAGTAACTGTTGAAAGGTTAAAAAAGAAGATTTGGGAAATGATTCTGTAGGCATCCATTAGACAAAGGAAGCTTAACAACATGCATTAAAAAAAAATTCATAGCCCTGCCCCTAGAGGCATTGCAGATGTGGCTGCTATGTTACATGTACATCAGTAGGTGGCAGAGAGGAGAGAGGCTATATCTACATTCAGTGTTCTGATCTATGAACATCTGAATGAATAGTAGCCTAACATTCCTGGAAAAAAAAGCAAACTGGATACCAACATAATGTTGGCACCATGGTGCAGCCTGCAATGACTACCAGACCAATACCAGGCAAGCACCAGATTGGCTCCCAGAACAGGAAACAAGCCAGAAACTAAAAGAACTCTACCTGGCCCTGGATGTGGGGGTTGTGGTGACCCAGCCCTGGGGTGTGAGTATGGGAGAGCCAATCCTGCCTTTTGTCTGTCTTGTGGTAGTGTTGGCAAGTGAAAGATCCCCTCTCCTCCCTTTAGCCCTCACCACCATTAGCTGATAGGAGATCTGGCCTAGATGGGGTCACAAGAGCAGGAGAGCTGTCCCTGCCCCTCACATGCTGCAGCACTTGGGAGAGTGGACCCTATACCTTTCCATAGTAGAACTGGCCCTGCAAGTGGGGGTTGCAGGTCCAGAATCAGGGCTTTGAGTTGGCCCACCCCAACATCCAACCCATGGATGAACTGCTGGAGTGCAAGAAGAGGCCATTTCCACAACCCAAAAACTACAGGATCTCCATGACATAGGACAGTTACAGCATATCTGAGAGGAGTTCCGGTGAGGTTCCAGTATTGACAAAGTAGCAGTAACCAGAAGTTTCATACAACACCTAGGAGTCATTTTAATGAACATTTGCAAGCAAAATGTGTGCATAAAAGGGAATATTGTGGGACACACTGAGACACACTGCAGCTTCCACACTGAGATTTTATTTTTTGTGCTGAGAGAGATTGCAAGGGTATAGGGTGGGTCTGAGGGGAGGTGGGAGATGGGAGGGAACAGGGTACATGATGTGAAATTCACATAATAAAAATTTTTCAATAAAACAAAACAAAGCAAAAACAAACAAAAAAATCCATGGCATTTAACTGAAAAGGGAATTCCAAAAGGTAAAGACCCTGCATCATAGCAAGAATGATTCTCCAAGGGAACTGCAGGCATAATCATGTATGTATCTAAACACAAAACTCAAGGCATATAAAGTGAAAGCTGGAAGAACCAGATTTGGACAAAGTCAGTGGAGAAACCTTGAAATGGTCAGATTCAAATAAAACTAGAACATCTGTGGAATATGACTTTTGTAAAATAAACACATTTGACATAAGATTTATGGATACAGAAGTATCTGCACCAAATAAAGATACTGAACATTTATTTTTTTAAAAGGACACTTGGACTGTCAGAAAAAAAGAATATCATGTTAGGGGCACAATTTTCAAGTAAGTTTGTATCACTACTGTAACAGGATAATAATTTTAAAACACTAGCTAGCTAATATCTCCTACCCTCCATAGATCCAGATAGCTTTGTTGGCATGTTTCATATAATGTTCAGGAAGAGATATTTGTACGTCATACATACGTGTTCATGAAACAGAAAAAGAAAATAAGCTATCAGGCATAATAGTGAGAGAGGCTTCTCCCATCCATTGAGTCTTGTGAATTTGAGACATACAAATGCTGAGCTCAGATTCAAATCGTGTGTGTGTCTGTTTGTGTGTGTGTGCATGTGTGTGTATGTGCGTGTGCTTTTGTGTGTGTGTGTGTGTGTGTGTGTGTGTGTGTGTGTGTGTGTGTGTATACTTTAACAAGACACCAGACTTGGGAGAGGCTTCTTTTCAATTGATGCTGTGACAATATTTAACAAAACATTCAAGCTTTCGAGCAGGATGGGCATTGCTAAGTGACAGTAAGTAGCAAGCTGCTTGGTTAGAGGCATGAACCCACCATTGTACTTCCTAGGCTAAGGAAGAGTTCCTCAACACAGATGGAGTGTTGTTTGTAGCTGTGACTCCAATTGCTGTGGGCTGCCAGGTAGAAAAGGCAAAAAACACATGAGTAAAGCTAGACAAATCCATGACCTGCCCACAACAAGAGAAACCTAAGGGAATCAATGATGCCATGCTGAGAACTCAGTGTTTGTCTCTGTTGTTGGAAGACTGGGCATTCACCAACAGCATTGAGCCAGGCTGGCCTTGGCAAGGGAAAAAAAGCCTGGGTGTCAAGCCTCTGCAAAACCTTCATATTGATCACCAAGGGTGGCCCACTGAGTAAGCACAGAAATGCACAAAGAGGTGAGCTGATATCCTCAGGACACAACAGTTTATAGATCACTTTGCAAAGCCTCTTCACCGGTGAATGCCTTTTGGTCAAGATTCATGAGACACAGGTATTTTCACAGTTTGTGGCCACATACTTACCATCCGTCCAACTTCCTTGTCACCAACCCCTCCCCCCACCCTATTTCCTACCTGTGACTAGCATCTTCTCATGAATTAATGCCTGTCTGGCTGTCTCTCATTCCTGGTCTATTATGCAATAGAACACACTGCTACAGGTTCCCCCACTGGGCTTCCCTTCACTGCTGTCCCTGCCACATGTAAGTCCTGCTGCTAACAGTGCTGACAGCCAATTAAATCAAAGGCAAGGTGTTAAGACAAGGAAGTTGACTTTATTAAAGGATCAGCTCAGCTGGAAGGAGACTCTTGTCACCTACTCAGGAGATGCATTTTGGTTCTGAAAATCTGAAAATGAAGACCATTATTCCTTGGGCTGTTCTCATCACTGATTCATTTGCCCATTCATGCAAAAATCAGTTTTAGGATACAGTGGACAGGTATGGCTGCCATAAGTCCCTCTTGGTGATTGGCAAACTCATAGTCATCCCCCATCCAACTTCCCCCTCCCCCATGAGAACAGCTGTTCAATAATCAATACACCCATTCTAAGAACCAAATGGACAGGTCCATGTGAAGAGAAACAAATTTTCTACTGTGAACTAACTGCCTGGGAGGTAGGGCCCTCAACCCAGTCCAGTCTGTGGATGACTACAACCCCTCAGTAGTGTCTGTTTAGAAGAGACCTCCAAGCCAGAATGCCTCAATCTAACTGCCCTAACTCCCAACCAACAAAAGCCATGAGAAAATAAACTCACAATTTTAAGCCACTGTGTACTTGTTTGGGTGACTTGTTACACAGCAATAGATAGCATGTATATCTTCATTATTTATGGATACACACTCCTGTATCTATTCACAGACATTGGTACTACAGGCTAGTCAGGACTTCTAGAGACAGAAAAGGATTTGAAAAGCATTCAAAGGAAGTTTCAGGAGTGTCATTGATATTTTATTTATTTGTTTATTTATTTATATCTACTTATTTATTTTAAAAGAGAGGGGCTGGAGAAATAGCACAGTTGTTAAGTACACTTGCTACTCTTCCAAAGGACCTGGGTTCAGTTTCCAGCACCCACACAGCAGCTCACAGCCATTTGTAATTTTAGTTTTAGGGGACCCAGCACCCTCTTCTGGCATCTGGAGGCATACGTGCAGTATCTTTATATACATAGAGGCAAAATACTCATACACATAAACTGAAAATAAATAAATCTTAAAAAGGAAGAGAGATATGAAACAAATATGATACTTTCTTTTTTTTCTCTTTTCTTCTGTTGGTTTGGAACCTAGTGCCCCACACATACATGTTAAGCAAATATTAAACTTCTGAGCTATATCTCCATCTTTAATATGTGCTTTCATATATACTTAAAAACTAAGTTAAGATATTGGGTGATACACAACTCATTGAACATGGAGAGATTGAGCTGGTGCCCACATAGAACCTTCAAGCCTGTGTTCTAGTGTCTTTGGTACAGAAAGGTACTTTGTAGGTTACTATAAGAGAAACATAAAACCAACCCAGCCACAAAACCTTTGATCTACAATCTATCCTGCTTGCAAAATACGTTAGTGGAATGGTGGCACAAAGCTTGTGGGAGCAACCAACCAGGATCTTATTTGATTTAAGGCCCACTCTATGAGATGGAACCCATACACAACTCTGCCTTAGGGACCAAGAACCTGAGACTACATAGCCCAGGAACTAAGAGAAAAACCAAATACTACTGTTCTACCAGAGTAATTAAATGACTCCTAATGACATTCTGTTTTACTCATAGATCAATGTTCATTTTATTCAGCCATCATCAGAGAAGCTTCCTCCTGCAGAAGATGGGAACAAATACAAAAACCCACAGCCAGAGTCTACTGGGGAGAGAGAGAGAGAGAGAGAGAGAGAGAGAGAGAGAGAGAGAGAGAG